>VZSZ01011237.1:383831-398883 GCA_013398815.1 Ibidorhyncha struthersii | reverse complement strand
ACTCCGTGACATCGGCAGGGGTTAATTGTCACGCGTGGGGCTGGGGTTGCGGGTGGGGAGCTCCCCCGGTGCTGTGCTCCTCCGGAGATCCCCGGAGCTAAAGCGCAGGCAGCAAAGCGAGGAGCCGGTAGCGAGCAAAGCTCTTTCTAAATAGGATTTTTAATTCCCCCCTCCCCACACTTTCTGCAGCCCCAGCAGCTCTCTAGTCTGGAGCTGATGGATTTGACGCTAATGGCACCTTTGTAATTGAAGTGTCTGTTTTGCGATGCAGGAGGAGGTCTGAGTCAGTCTGGAGAGCAGGAGGTTCAGCTTGTATTCATCCCTGAGCTAGGGCACCTCTCGTTCAGCGCGTGGCCCGGCTGGCAGCGAGCCCCGCTGGCAAGCATCCGAGACATTATTCGGGGTTCGTTCGCTAACGTGACGGCTGTCCGGTGCATCGGGCACGGAGACAGTCCATCGCCCGTGCAGCTGCAGGATTCCCAGATGCTAAATCGGAGGCCAAGAGGCGTTCAAAGCCGAGCCGTGCGTGGCCGGGGAGCGAGTGGGTGGGTGTGCGGGGGCTGTGCCGAGCACCGAGCCGGCGTTTCCCTCCGCCCGTGCCCGTTTAATGCCACGGTCTGCTGACGGGAGTGCCGTTGGCGGTAGATGTGTTGCATGCGTAACGTGCTCTGGGTTTTGTTTACTAATACAGTTTGACAGTGGCCCTCTGGGACGGGTGGAATCCGCTTCCACCACCTCCGCGTGTGTCGCAAAAGAGCTGGGAGCGGATGACAAAAGTTTAACTTTTCTTTCAAAAGGCTTTTTGCAGAACTTTGCCACCGTTTGGCGAGTTGCACAAGTACAAACAGCCGTCTCCTGCCGGCTTGGCACTCACATGACTCAGAGGAAGCTCAGCTGTAAACAAACGCGCTGCGATGAGCAGTTACCATGTTCCCACTCACTTTTGGTGCAACGGTCAGATAATTCCCTTTGCAAAATGGCCGCTGGGCATGCCTTCTTCGGGGAGCTGCGCTGGGGAGGTGTGCTCTCACCTCTTGCCTGTGACATTCTGAGGCTTTTGTTATTCTAGTGCAGCACCCCTTTGTTGGCTGGCCCGTGTCTGCAGCGAGTATAAATTGGTGGAGTTCAGGCAAGTTCAGTGATAATTTACGCTGCCTTCACTGGTAGTCTCCTCGGATTCAAAGTACTGCTCCGGGGGGGGGCAGTGGGAGTGGGAGCAGCCCGCTTGCACCCTGAGGACGTTGCTCCTGCCTTTAAGACCACCGTGGGGAGAGGTGCGAGAAGGGAGGAGCTGTGTTCTTCCCAGCTCTGTGGCTCTGTCCTGGCTGGGGGACTCCTGGGGTGTTGGGTCACCGGCAGGAGGGAGAGGGAGGCTGCTCTGAAACACGGACAGCTTCAGGCTGGTGGGACGCTGATGTTTCGGGACGGCTTCCCTGGGCGGGGGCTGCTTTGGGGCTGCTGTGAGGTTTGTTGTGGCTGGTGGGGGCCGCAGAGAGGGTTTGTGCACGGTGTCCTGCTGATCCTGGCAGCCCCCGAGTTTGTCTGGGGGAAAGGAATCTGATCCAGGACAGTGAGCAGGGCAGGAGATCGGGAAACCGTTGGGGATACAGCTGCCTTTGATGCGGTGGGAACTGATCAGAGCCTGTACTGTACTCAGGGACTGGACAAGGAAGCCATTTATTTTGCATCCCCTCCGTCCCCGAGGAGCAGGGTGGCTTGTGAGTAGCATGTGGATCGCGTCTCCCACTTGCTGTAATGCCACTCGTGTTTCACGGGGACCCAGGGTGGGCTTTCTCGCAGCACGCCTGGCGTAGTTTGCAGCTCTTGCAGCACCGTGAGCTCTGCCGTCCTTCCAGGGACAGCCGCGGTGGGTGCCAGCAGGAATGGCCCTGCCAGCCCAGCCCTCCAGCAGCTGGAGTAGTGCCATGGCTGAGCGGAGGGGGAGGCTTACACACCGAAGAAAGCGACTTGGAGTGCCTCTGGGCAAGGGCTGGCACTCGGCCTTCAGGGCCACGGGTGACGGGTTTTTGGGAGAAGCCAGGGAGGGCAGCAAGTACCTCCACCATGGCTGGAACCCAGCAGGCCACCAGGGAGACGTTTCAGAGTTTGCAGTCTTATGTCGGGCTGGGCTGAGCAGTGGATCAGGCTCCTTCCCAGGTAGAAGAGTATTAATTGGCTTTGTTATGTGCTGATTGCCCCTGGGGCTGCTTGGGAAGGATAAGAAGAAATCAGCTTTAAAAAAAAACCCACCCGTTCCTTCCTTTTTCCTGGTGCTAAGTGTGGTGACTCTGCTCAGTGTAGTGAGATTGTGTGTGGGGAACAAGAGGAGGAGCAGGTGTCTGGTTCTGCCCGCTGCGTCCGTGGTTGGATTTCCACTTCCTCTTCTGATTTATTTACATTTTATCGAGCCCCTTTCCTTTGTGGCTCAAGCGCAGGGTGCCCCGAGGGCTGCTCTAGCACCTTGGGCTCCCTGATCCCTTGCGCTGGCAGCAGCCGCAGCTCACACACGCAGCTGGGAGCGGGTGCAAGTGCAGCTTGGGCAGCGACAGGCAGAGGATCAAACAGCACCCGGCGTCCCGTCTGAGCGGCTGCAGAGGGCTGGGTGTTCCACTCCTCCAGGCTGAGTTTGTTCTGCTCAGCACCCAGGTCTCCTTGCATTCGCCTCCCCACTCGGACCCTGCAACCGTCCTCCCTCTGACTTTGTCACCATGGGGCGCTTCTTGGCACCCCGGTAGGACGTCTGTGATCCACCTCCCGTGAAGCTCATGTTTTTGCTTCCTCGGGGGGAAGATGAGCGTGGCCAGGCAGTGAGTGCGGGGCTGCCCTGCTCCCACTCATACCCAGTGTGCCACAGGCGATGGTGCCTTTGGGCCAGGGTCAGGGCTGATCTGCGGCTCGGGCTCCTTCTCAAGTAAAGGAGCCTTAATTGGCTTTGCTGTTGCACCGGTTGCCCCCGGCACTTGTGACGCTGGCTGGAGACCAGGCGGCATCAGCAGCTTTGGTTACATGTGTGTCCCTGGCACCCTGTGCCACTGAGGCCTCTTGCTCACCTGGGTTGGGGCTGCTGCAGGTCCTTGGGAGGTGGCAGCCGTTCCCCGCAGCTGGAGGGACACAAGCAGCGGGCATTGTGGTCAGAGGGGTTGCTCCTGCCACGCTTGGAGATGGGCAGATGGAGGGGAGGAGACGCAGCGCTTTAGGCAGAGGGGCCTGCGATGGTGGAGTGCTTCCTCCACCCGGGTCGCGGCTCTTATCCCAGCATCAGCAGGGATCAGTGGGCATCTCAGGGGGACAGTGGGGTCCTCCTCTGCCCCTGTCTGCTGATGGCACAGTCCCAGATACGAGGTTGCTTGGAGAACAGGAGCACAGAGCAGATTTAATCAGCTTATAGTAATCTGGCTGTGCCCACACCTCTGCTTGTGCTTCCCGTTCACTGTTTCCCCCCTTTCTTATCACAATCCTTTCTGTCTGAGCGATAGCACACGTGGGTTTTGACATCGGACCTCACCCAGGACGAAGGGTAGCGTGGTGACAGGGTTGTCGCTGCCTCTGAAGCGTCCGTGTCTCCATTGGCCTTTTCCTTGATTCATAGACATGTGCCAGCCTGCTCAGAGCTGCTCTCTGGCACCGTAGCCCCTGTTCCTGCTTTATGGCCATCACTGAAATCCGGCAGGTCCTGCCTGTGGATGCCAAGGGTTCTCAGGTCACAGCCTGGCTGAGGGCAGGGTTTGGGTACTGTGCTATTAAACACAGAGAAATGCAGCTATCACGCCAGCCCGGCTATTGCGTGCTCCCACCGAGGTCCGGGAGCTGCCAGACTGTACAGCAACGATTGCTTTCCCCACCCAGGTCTGAATTAGTGTTTGCAGGTATCTCTCCTGGCTGCCACCTGGTCTTGCCCATAGTTTACCTCCCTTTAGCCAGGAAACCATAAACCCCACTGCAAGCAGCCGGCACCAGCTCTCCAGCAGTGCAAGTGCAGCCCCTTCACCTTTCCAGGGCCTGCCAGCCTGCGTGTTTTGGGGCAGAATAGTTTTCCATCAGACCAGTAAGCTGAGCTGACTTGTTCATCCCGTCCCAGGGTATGACACGGCAGCATGTGGCTGTGGGCACCGGGACGAGGAGTGTGTGTGGTGGTAGGACTGTAGCTGCTGCAGTTGCGCAGGGTTCGGTACAACTGCCTTTGCTTTTCCCAGGTTTTTCTGCTTTGTTTTTTTTTTTGTTTTGTTTAGCAGCTTGAGTAACCCCAATCACTGGCTTGCAGGAAGGGAGCAAAGTCTCCGGTGGTGTGGCAGCACTTGGCTGCAGCCCTGTGCCTCGCACACTGGCTTGTAGACCTGCAGGCGAGGCTGCCCCTGGGAAGGGGATTGAATGGGGCCTTTTCCTCCATCCAAAACTGAATCCAAACCAATTCTCAAACATTTCTATCATGTCTGATCTGCAACCGAATCAAAACACTGTTTTCTAGCTGTAACTCAGCTAAAACCTGGCACAGCTTCACCTTCGCCGGTCCTGCATCAGCCCAGTCCTGCGCACCCCCAGAGCTCCCATTGCCCCTTCTCCTCCCGGACCTGGGCTGGGTGTCTGCCCTCCTGGCCAGCCCGTTTCCCCGGCGTTCCCTCCCTGCAACCCCCGCTTTGTCGTGTCACATGCCTGTGGCATGTGACTTATTTACCAGATTATTACTGGTCTGAACTGGAAGCTAACCAAAACTGTGTCAGTCATAACCGTACCCTGCCTGCGACACTACTGGAAATGCTCTGGTAAATGGGGTGGGCTACCTGTTGCAGCCTCAGCCCTGGTGATTTCCCAGCACGAATATGGTGACTGTGATCTTGTCCTGTTAAGGACACGCATTTCACCGGTTCCCACTGGGCTTCCCCTGCTGGGTTTGGATTTGGTTTCCCTCCTCTCCCTGCATGCAGTGGTTGTGGAGCGTCGCTGTGAGTTGTGAAACGCCTGCTGGGGTCTGCTCCAGCAGCGGCTGCTTCTCAGCAACGAGCACAGTGATCCCAAATACGTGTGATGCCTTCCTGCCTTGGTGCAAGCAGACGTCCCTGCTTGGGGACGTGGGAGTAGCTGTGCGCAGCGCTTTCCCATGAGGGCAAGGGGGCTGCGGGCACGGCCCAGCCTCCGGAGGCCTGTTTGGGATCATTTTGGGGGTCTTGCAAAGCCCTGCCATTGTGTGCAGGGATGAGGTGGGGGCCCAGTTTGCACGCTGGTGGTAACATCATCTTCCTTTGTCTTTTTTTTTTTTTTCTTTGCAGACTGCTCTCAGTGCTTTTTTCCAAGAAACAAACATCCCCTACAGCCACCACCATCAGATGGTAAGTGCTTTCCCACCTCTCCAGTGCTCGCCAGGGGCACAGCACCAGCTGGCGGGTGCTTTGCGCTGTTGCTGATGCCCAGCTCGCTGCTTCACAGTTCGAGGAGTGCGGGCAGGGAGGTCTAGCAGAGCTGCCTGCCAAGGAAGGTTTTCATGGAGAGCAGCCGGGGGTGGCATAGTCTGTCCTATGCAGTGGGACAGCCGGTCCAGGAGTGCCCTTGGAACCCTGCAAAGGGGTTGGGGCGCTCCTCAGAGGGGGATGATCTGAGGGAGGATGCTTTCGGCATGACAAATGGTCCAGACCAGCCCCAACGTGGCAGAGAGAGCCTGGGGGAGCCTGGAGCAAGCACTGGACCGTTGTAGGCTGTGTAAACACATGCAGAGGTACATGCATGCTGCCCAGCTGCATACGTGAGTCCTTGTGTGCTTGCTGGAGCGACTGAGCTTGCGAACTATTGCCCCACCAGAATGTGCCTCTAGTACAGTGTGCTTGTCTGGATGTGTGTAAACACACAAGGGCGCGCATGTGCATGGGTGCTGCCTGCCTTCCCTCTCTCCCAGCTGTCCCCAGACTCGGTCCTTTTAACTTCCGTGCTCCGGCAACCCGTAATCTGCCTGGGCAGATGTGTCTTAGGGATTTGCTGGCTGCCGTGGCCTCATTTGACTCTCCGGGACAATTGGGGATTTGGAGTGTGCAGTAAGCGTGCAGAGCAAGTGCCCAGCAGGGTCTGAGTGCGCTCAGCCTCCCGTGGGGTGGGAGCTGAGCCTGAGCCTTGTGCACGCTGAGCCTGAAAGCTGCGGGCCCAGGGTGGCACCAGGAGGTTGTGGAGTAGAGGGGGTCCCCGACTTGGCCGGGTACAGCGGTCTCGTCTGGGCCCTCCGACAGGAGCTCTCGCCACAGCATTTGTCTTCAGAGTCTTAAATAACTGCTGCTTGCGGGCAGCATCGTCAGCAGAGCGCAGGTCCAGGAGCTCCATGTGCTGCAGCGATGGGGGCAGAGGGGTCTTGTGCTGGGCCCTGGTGGGAGGCAGAAGGCGGAGACCCCCCCACCATGCCTGACCCCCGCGTCTCCTTCCCACAGATGTGCACTCCTGCCAACACGCCGGCCACGCCGCCGAACTTCCCTGATGCCCTCACCATGTTCTCCCGCCTCAAGGCCTCCGAGAGCTTCAACAGCAGCAGCCCTGTGGCCTCCATGGCAACTTCGCCGCCGCCGCCGGCCCCGCCGCTGCCCCAGCATGGGGCCTTCAACCCTGCCTGGCCCGCGGCTTCGCCCCCCGGCCAGCAGCAGAGCATGTGGACTCCGGCCCCCCCGGCGCAGCCCGCCGGCTGGCCAGCCGCTGTCTCCCAGCAGGCCACGGCAGAACAGAAGGCCAATGTGACCATGGAGGCAGAGAGATGAGGCTGCGGCGGCGAACAAACGCAGCGGGGACCCCTGCGTATAAATATATATATTTTTTTTCCCCCCCCTCCCCAAAGAGGAGAGGAACTCTGCTGCCAGGGTGTCTGGCAGCCGCCGAGACACACAAGCAAATAGCTGCCTTGCATGGGTTTGGTTTGAAGTAGTTTTTACTTGTCCTCGAGCTGAACGGAGCTCCCCAGAGACAGCGGGAGGCTGCGTGGGACACGGGACCGGTGCTGGCCTCTGCCTGGGACCCCGCCGCTGCCGGGCTCTCGGGGAGGGAGCACCCCCTCCTCTCTTGGGACACTGGAGTTTGCATGCGAGTGACATTTACGGAGGAGGTCCCTTCTTCACGGTCCCCCGAGCCACCCCACCAGGCAGAGTGGGTTGTGCCTGAGTGCTTCCCCCCATCCCTCGGCCCCACTCAACCAGGTGGGGGGCAGACACCCCACGCGGCTTGTTTTTTGTAAGGGGGAGGGCAGGGGGAGAGAGCAAGCACTGTTCCTGCTCGTCACAGCCTCCACCTCGCATGCATCGTGCTCGTGGGTGAGCAGGGCTGGGGGGACGCTGGCTCTCGGGGAGGCGCCTGCCCCCTCGCCCAGCCCTGGCGATGGGGAACAGGGGGGTGGCCCAGCTGGGCCAGCACACCCTCCCCAGCCCTCCTGGGATGGGGTTTGCCCCGGGGCTGTTTGCATGACACAGTGTAACCCTAGAGACTGGGATCGTTTTTAACCCCTCTGTTCTTTTCTCCCGGCGGCTGGAAGTCTCTCCGGATGCGCCGCAGCCGCTTGCAATACACGCTGTTCTGCTTTGAACCCAGTGTCTTTGCTTTGTTTGCAGCAGCGGTGGGATGCGGGGAAGGCTGGCCTGGGCCAGAGGTGTTGCAGGATCCCCTCTCCAAGTGGCTCTGAGCGTGCTGTGCCTCTGAGCTGGCGCTGGCTGCCTCTCCGCTGTATGTGTGCTGCTCCAAACACTTGTCCCACCCGTGGGGTGGCTGCTACCTGCCTCTGGCCAGTTGCATGCCAGGGTTCAGCCTCAGCAGAAGCCAGCTTGGCTCTGCCTGCTGCCCCACCACATCAGCTGTGGGTGTGAGGACCCCCCGCAGGAGCAGGGGCAGGCTGATGGCAGGGCTGCAGGGAGCCCTTGGGCTCCCTGTTTGACACCCACAGGTCCTGGGTGTCTTGCTGTGATCTGGCTCCTGTCCCCTCTTCGCTGGATGACAGGGGCCAGGCCCCTGGTGGTTGCCATCCCTGCTGAGCCCTCTCCCGATGAGGCCATGCCCCTGCATCCCTGCGCTCACCAGTCAATAATTAATTTCAATCTCTTATTTGTGTTGCTAAAATAAACATTGTAGGAGGGATGGTTTCAGCCGTGCTGCCTCTTGCACAGCCTCGGCAGAGGCTGGGAGCGAGGGCTGGAGCTGGTGCTGGCCCTCGTCAGCATCCCTCTGCAGGGT
Source organism: Ibidorhyncha struthersii (assembly GCA_013398815.1). Taxonomy (NCBI): domain Eukaryota; kingdom Metazoa; phylum Chordata; class Aves; order Charadriiformes; family Charadriidae; genus Ibidorhyncha; species Ibidorhyncha struthersii. Next base: position 390,702 of record VZSZ01011237.1, on the reverse strand, counting down.
TGTGCTGGAGCTACGTGGCTCAGTCCTGCCCCATCGAGGTGGACTGGGTCAAGCTGGTGGCATCTGGAACGAGCTGGAGCTGTGGGCCTTGTTTCCTGACTGCGGTGGCTGGAACACATTGAGACCAGCGTGGAGTCCTGCTGCGAGTGGGGATGGTCTGCAAGGTAGGGGCTGCGTGGCGTGGAGCTCACTCAGGGGAGACACGGAGAAGGGATCTGTCCCTGACATTAGAGGGAGGCACCTGCCTGTGAAATGCAGGTGAAGCCACATGGAGACCTGGGTGGCAGGGAGGGCAACCTGCCTGTGACTGTCCCAGGGCCACCAGGAGCCATGGGATTGGAAAATCCAGAGCCACACCACAGACCTGAATGTCTGGCTGGCCAGAGAGCTCACAGGGATGTGGCAGAGCCCAAAAGTGTCAGGCTGTGGTCGCCAAGTCCCCAAGGATGCCCCATGTGCCCCCGCAAGCCCAGGGACTGGCACAGGAGAGGCGACAGAGGAGGGAGCATATTTATGACCTGTGGTGTTACCCCACTGCAATGAGCAGCTGCTGGGGCAGTGTGGCCCCCACCCCATCAGTCCCCTGAGGCCAGGCAGCACAGTCCTGGTGCACCCGCCCCCTCCCTGGACCCCCATGCCGTTTCACTGCCCCCTGGCCAGCTCAGGTGCCTGCTGTCCTGCTGCCACCCGTGACAGCCTGCCACCGGTCCCCTGAGGACCCGTCTTCATCCGCATAGCAGCACCTGCAATGCAGAAGAACAAACAGCCTTGCGTGGGGCACAATGCCCCCCCGGGAGCGCTCAGCAGTAGGGTGAGCATGCACGGTGGGGCCGGGGGGACAACCAGGGCAGGCACTCACATGAGTACGGGGATATGTAGTGGCTGCCGTACTTGGGGGCACGGTGCATCTCCACGGTGTGCCGGGAGTGGGGCTGGGGGGTCTTTGTTGCAGGACGTGCTGGTTCAGGTGGCTGCACAGCCTGGTCGGGGCTAATGCGGTGCCCTGGGGATGCTCCCCTACCCGGGAAGTCCTTGCCCACAGCGATGGTCCTGTTGGCAGCCAGTGAGCTCAGCCTGCCTTTGTAGACAACCCCATTGATGCCCAAAATATCGACTTCTCTCTAGAGGGAAGAGCAGCCGGTGCCATCAGAGGCACACCAAGGCTGTACCCAGCCCACAGCACTCTCACCATCCCAGACTGGGCCAGCTCAGTGGGTTTCCAGAGCACAGGGGCACAGAGGGATGGGGGCTCACGTTCTTGCAGGCGAAGTCTGTGGGGTCTCCGCAGGGACAGATGGTGACGAGGGAACTGGAGGTGGACAAGGGCCTGACAGGACTCTTGGGGCCCCCCTGGCTCGCCCTGCCATTCCCTGCACTCTCCCTGGGCAGGGAGCACCGACATTACCCCTCCTGCCCAGGCAGAGGCACCCCAAAGGGAGAGAGAGGGACACGGTGGCACCTGGGAAGCCTCACCTCCCTGGCAGCCGTTGTGCCAGGTAGTTGGAGCTGCCGGCGCTGGCTGGCTGATGCCGGAGGATCTGGCTGGCTTTTCGGACCGTCACCAAGTGCCTGCAGATGAGGACGCGGAGGCAATATCGGGCAGCGATCTCTAGTGGAAATGCAGCGTGGGGGTCTGTCCTGGGGGGCTGCACAGTACTCACGGCACAGGGGCCACAGCTAGGGGTCTGTCACAGGAGATGCACTTCACTGGATCAAAGAGCTGCCTGCAACACAGGGGCGGCTGCTCAGCGCCCCACCAGCACCCCAGGGATGGGGTGAGGTGCCATGGGTGGCTGGTGCCTCATGGGCAGGGTGGGACAAACGGTCTGGATGGGACAGACAGGGCAGGATGAGACAGTACAGGAAGGGATGGGGCAGTACAGGAGAGGACAGAAGGGGACAAGGTGGGATAGGATGGGCTGGGACCCAGCAGCCCCCACCTCTTGAATCCGGCGGCATGGTTGGCACCGCAGCAGGGTCCCTGGCAGAGGCACTGCTGGGTGAGCCTCCACACCTGCTCCAGCTGTGCCTGCAGGGGAGCCAGCACTGCACAGTCCAGCTGCAGGGAGGGCAGGGGGTCTCGTTGGGATGCCAGCCCCATTTCAAGGGATGCTGTTGCCCCTGAGGGACACTGGGGACACCTTAGGAGACATGGCCAGCCATGGTGCAAGGACCGTCATCTCTTGCCATTGGCAGATTCAGGGCTCACCCTACCCATGCAGGAATGTGCTCCCTGGCCTGGTGCATCCCTCCATCCCCACCACCCTACCCAGGTGACACTGCTACCTTGGAGTCCATCTCGCTGAGAAGCTTATCCAGGGCTTTCTGCCTGTCCTGGTCCAGCAGAGACATCCTCTGCAACAGGTCCTGCATCACCTCACTCAGCTGGGCCATGGCATGTTGCAGCTCCTCCTGACTCAATTTGGTCTCCAGCGCAGCCTTGTCTGCTTTCTGAAGGGGACATGGTGTCAGCCATCCCCTGCAGACCCCCAGCCCTGCCACCATCCCCGCATACTTTTGCTTGCTCACAACCCCCGAGCCCTCCTCCAGCGGCACCTTGCTCATGGCTGGGCTCTCCGCCGTCCCACACAGGCTCCATGCCTGCCACGTGCCCCCAGCCACCCACCTTCCCTTATGCCTCCCTCAGAACTGCTCATCGTTCATCCCCAGCTCTGTCAACATGGCATGGCCACAAAATCTTGGCACGCTGGGGATATGGGAATGCGCCAAGTCTGGGCAAGCCTGTACCTAGCCTGGTTCAGATGCCAACCACGGCACAAGCGGCTTCCGAGCTGAGCCCGGGGCTGTGCTCACCTGGGTGTCCTCGGTGTCACCCCACAGCCGTTCCGCAGCTTCCTGCAGCCTCGCGCACTGCTCCTGCAGCCGCCCCACCCGGTCCAGCACCTCCCTGCCGAAATCTGGCCCCTGAGGAGGACAAATGTGGCCCTGGGTGAGAAACAGGGTGGCTGCAGGACCCCAGCGAGGCAGGGGGGTATGCTTGTGCTGTGGCCCCGGTGAGTGGCCAGTGAGGACATCCTGAAAGATGCCCCAGTGCGTCCCCGGCAAGTGGGGTGTGGGGCTGCAGCCTCCAGACCCTCGGGCAGCCCCCCTGAGGCCTGGGCAGCTGGGCACCTTCGCTCCTCCATCCTGCAGGTGCCTCATCTCGCTTGGCACCTTCTCCAGTCGGGCAGCTGTGTCCTCCGAGGTCCCCAAGTCAGCTGAAAACAGACACCAAAGCTTTGCTCCAGGCAGTGCCAGCTCCTGCAGGCCCCCAGCACGGTGCTGTCCCAAACCCAGGTGGCTTTATGGCTGCAGAGACCCCCCAGCCCTGCTGCCAGCTCCCATCCATGGCCAGCACCAGGGCACCCAGGGGTGCCACAGAAGGCAGTGACCATGTCCCTAGTCATGCCAGCATGGCTGGGAGTGAGGCAGACAGACGAGGGGGCTGCAGCAGCTTGGGGACTCAGCTGGGATGGCTGAGTGTGGCCCGACCATCCACCAGTCCTGGCAAAGATCTGGTGGCACAGCCCGGCACGGTGGCCCAGCATGGTGGGGAGGTTGGTGCTCACTGTGCTGCTGGAGCTGGCTTTCACGGCAGCTGACATGGGTCCCCACAACTTCATGCTGCTCCGTGAACCAGCTCAGCATGCGTGGGGCCTCATGGGCTGGCTCCTGTGAGGGCTCGGGGCCGAGCTCTTGGCTGGAGAGCTTCTGAAACGAAACAGCCCCCAAGGTTTTGGGGGGTGAGAAGATCCCTGTGCTCTCCTGGAGCTGAGGGGCATTGCCAGCCCCCAGCAAGGGAGTCTGGCACCTGGGAGCCTGCACGCACCTCGCCAGCGGGCGTCCTGCAGACAGTGCTCTGGCAGAGCGCAGCAGCATGCCGGGGGAAGGAGCTCAGCTCCCGCCGCACCTCTGCCTGCGTCCAGGAGAGAAATCAGCCCTTCTGCCCTGCTCTGGGAGTGGAGAGCCTGGACAGACCTGGGATGAGGAGGGCAATGCCCAACCTTGCCACCACCCTTGCAGGTCCCCTGGGGCCTCAAAATCTAGAGGGTATAATCCACCCCTGTGTCTGCGCTGCCATGTCCCAGGGTGGTGATGCTCTCTTGGCACTGCAGGAGGGGCAATAGTAGTGGAGGTGGCTGGTGGAAGCCACTGGGACATCTGAGCACACAGGGATGGATGTTCCTGCTGCAGCGGCTGGGAAGGTGACATGGACCCTGCTATGTGACCACTCAGCCTTGTGGGGCTGGATGCTTGCCCAGGCAGGTCACCACAGCCAGGGCAGCCCTTGGGAGGCTTGAGTGCATTTTCCATAAGGATTTGCCAAAGTCTGACCCTGGACAGCTTGGGGACAGTCCCAGGGGCTGGGTGCTGAGTGCTTTTGTGCATGGTGCCACAGACGCCTGCTCCCAGCCCCTCTCCCAGGGCTCTCCCCACTCACCAGTTGGTCCAGGATGCTCTGCAGGAGGTAGCCATGCTCGTCCTGCTGCACTGACCGCTCTCGCAGCTCTTCCAGACCAGCCTGTTAAAAAGAGGCATCGGAGGGTTCGGCATCCACAGGGGTTGGGAATGGTGAGGATCAGCATCAGTAGTAACAGGCAGGGATGGACAGTGAGGCTCTATGGCTGTGGGCCATGTCTACCCAAAACCCCTGGGCTCCAGGGCAGATCCCACATCTCCCAGCTTAGCTTCGGAGTGGGAAGGAGCCTGAGCGTGGGACCTCATCCCTGTCACCCTGTGCCACCTGGCCATCCATGCAGGTCTTCCGGGAGCCTGACTGCTCTGCCAAGAGCTCTCCAGCAACTGGCCCAGCTTCATGTACGCACCTTCTGGAAATTGTCCTTCAGGAGCTGCAGCTCCTCTTGGAAGCCCTCGACAGTGTTTTTCAGGGAGCAGGTGGTGGTGAGCATCTCCTGCAGCATGTCCATGACCTGAGGAACACAGGTTCGGCCAGTGATGCTGAGACCCCATGGGCTCTGGGGGATGTGGGGAGAAGGGAAGCTAAGAGTTGCGCAGTGAAGACCTGGATTTGGGGGTGTCTCTGGGACCTAACGGAGCTGCCACAGTGTCAGCCACATCTGGGTGGCCCATGGCCATGGCCACGGAGCTCCCCCAAACTGAAATGGAAGATGCTCGAAAGGGACAAGTGTCCCAGCTCCAGCTTCCTCCTGTCGGCAAAGTTCTGTCACCTTTTCCCTTTGCTCTGTGATTGTGCTCAAAGCCAAGGTCATGACATGTGAGATGGGATCGGCTTGGGGCTGCCAGGTCTCACAAGGGATGAAGAAGTGTTGGGTTTGCTGTGGGCCAGCCCCATTTTGAGAGAGGATAGCCAGGCACAAGGCCACTGCAACTCATCCTGATGCTGCAACATGTGGCTTGAGCAAGGAAGACAGCTCTGATGTTACGCGTTGCATTTCCCACTCAGAGTCTAAACTTGAACAGCCAAATAACTTGAACTTGTGCTGTCGCAATGTCTCCCATGGGATCCTGCCTTGGCGTGGGGAAAGCCTGCCTTGTGAGGCAGCACCGCTGTCACCCGCAGCTCAACCACTCACTGTGCCACAGGGAAGAGAGCAGAAGAGGAGCCTGATGGGGCTGCTGTCCCTGCTGGGGGAGTGGGAGCTGTGTGCTCCAGCTCACAGCCACCCCAGCCCCAGGCACAGCTGGGGGACCCTTGCCGGGGCAGGATGGAACCCAACAGACCTAAATCTCAGAGCAAGTACTGATGGAGCCTCAGAGGCAGGTGAGAAGTAACCGAAACCACCTTTGGCTAGTAGCTGTGTTAAATACTGCTCTTTAATTAGTCCCAAGTGGAGCTGGAGCTAGCAGAGCCAGAAAGGTGCCTCCCTGCTTTGCCAGGCTCCCTGGTCCTGGGGCAGCAGATGTCACGGCAAGGGCAAGACATGACACAGGCATGTCACTGTGTAGGACATGACACTACAAGGCTGGACACTGTGTGTGGCAGGATGCCGTGGCGGGTGGAACACTGTGTAGGGTACAAGATGGGGCAGGTCACTGCATGGGCAGGATGCTGCACAGGGCAGGACACTGTGTGGGGCAGGATGCCACCCAGAGCAGTACACCACATCAGGCAGTGCGTGGCAGAAACCAGGACACCACACAGGGTAGGATGCTTGTGTAGGACAGCACACTGCGTAGAACCAGGACCCTCTGCAGGGCAGAATACTGCACAGGGCAGGAGGCCACACCGAGCAGGACCCACCGTGGTGGCACCCTGCCAAGGATGGGCACCATCCAGAGGATGGTTTCTCACCTTTGTCATCCCCTCCTCAGTCACCTCCATCCTCTTCTTCAGCTGCACCATTTGCCACACCTCAGTGGCCGGCCTGCCCATGGCCAGCAGCTCTGCAGTGCCCGGAGGCCCGCTGGGGCGGCTCGGCTGCCCCTCTGCCCTCCCCAGGCATGGCCGCCTCTGCTGATGGAGGGAGCAGGGCTTCCCCCTGGCCACACCGGCGGTGGGCTCCAGGAGACCCCTCTCGTCCTCCCCGACCTGCACCGCAGCGTCCTGCGGGTGGAGGTGCTCCAGGAGTCCCCGCAGGAGGACGCGGAGGGTGCCGACCTGGGGGCCATCGGCCGTGCCAAAGGCCATGTCTGCCAGCTCCGCCAGTGTGATGGTGACGCTCATGCTGCCTTCAGCCCCGCCGGGGACACCCCGGGCTGGGGACGCTGGAAGAGGGCCCGGGGCTGAGGTCACAGGGCACGTTACCGGGAGATGACCCGCGGGGTTCTGCCACAGCCCCTTCCCTGCAACAGACCAGCGGGGGAGAGCAGGCCGCGGCCGCGGCCCCGGCCCCAGCCTGGTGCGGCCCGGCGGGGGGGAGCAGGCCCCGCCCTGGTGCGGCCCGGCGCG
>VZSZ01011237.1:362458-383557 GCA_013398815.1 Ibidorhyncha struthersii | reverse complement strand
CCCGTCGGGGCCGGTGTCCCCCCTCCCAGCCCCGGGCAGGCCGCGGCGGCCTCCCGGCAGCGGGGCCAGCTGGAGGCGTGGGGACACTGAGCGTGGAGGGGCGGTAGTGGAAAACGCCGGAGAAGTCCAGCAAAATCCGCCGCCGATAAGAAAAAAAGGGGTGAAAATAAATCCCCGGTTAAGCGTTTGAGGGAGGACCGTGCTTCTCCGGGCAGAGGGAAGGGCTCGGTGGCTGGAGCGTTTGCTGTGGAGCTGCACGTCCCGGGGAGAAGAGGTATGGATAGATGGTGATGGGGGATGGGGAGGCAGCCCTGGGGTGTCCGCAGTGGCCACAAACTGCTGCAGGGTGCTGCTAAAATCTTACAAAGCTTCAGCTTTGTAGCTTCAGCAGCGCAGGGAAGGGTTGGGACGGGAGGATCGGGGAGGGCTGGAGCAGCGGGCACAGGATGAAATTTAATCGGATGGAAAGCGAGGTCGTGTACTTGGGAAAAGACTTTCCGCTGTAAGGTGAGCGCTCCAGCCCGACTGAGGTGGTGCCGGCTTGCGGAGAGGATGGCTGGGAGCTGCCAGCAGGGCACAGCTGTGAGAAAAGCAAATAAAATCCGTTACCCAGCCAGAGGGAGCCTGGCCTAGGCACAAGAGTGTGTGTTTCCAGTCATTCCCTGCTTGGGAGAGAGGAGCTTGGGCTGGAACTGCCTGTTCAGTGATCAGGAATGGCGAGCCTGTTTTAGAGGAGCTGAAAGAAGCTCAGATGTCTTGGCAAGCAGGAAGAGAAATTATAGTGATGGGGATGATATTGTCCATCAGCACATTGGCAGTGTGAACCCTGTGAAAGGAAGCGAGCTCATTCATCTAAGGGGTAGCGCAGCACAACAGCAAATACCAATGAATAAATGTTAGTGGGAAGCTGGGAGGTCTGTAACCATTAGAGCAGTGAGATCTTGGTTCTGCCTCCCAAGGGGACTGGAGAGGCAAAAGGGTAGGAGCTGTTAGGGCGGCGTTCAGTTGCTTTATGAAAAGCACAGGGGGTTGTGATTGCTGCTAACCAGAGGGATGGGGCTTGGGACCCTGGGAAGAGCCCCAGGGCTGTGCAGGGGAGCGGGAACAGGCAGGCTGGGATGGACATCGCCATGCCGGCATCCTCTGGATCATCCGCAGGAGTCACACTCAAGGTTAAAATTTTCCAAGTTGCAGCAAGAGTGTGTGCCCCTTGGCTCAAGGCATCCCTGGAAAAACTGTTCAGAGACAGTCTCCACACACTAGTGAGAAATGGTGAGGGGACTGACTGTTGTCACGTTCCAGGCTGAACCTAGAATATCAGGTAGTAGACTAGGTCAGGCACAATGATTTTAAATAGAAATGTTTTAAATGATAATTATAGTCGTTTGGGGCTGCATGTAAAACTTGCTGACAAACGCTTTGTGAGTATGCAAGATATCCTCCTGTTTGTTCCCTTTCAACTGATGTGCTTGAAATGGGTCTTTCATTTCAGTAGGGGCCCTTCTGCTTTCCAGAGTGTGTGACTGGAACAGGCAGTAGGGGAAACCAGAGCGAGTATTAGGTAGCATAGTATATAACCATAGTATGTCATTCATTCATTTTTAGGAACTAAACAAAACTCATGTTAGTGTGGAAAGTGCAGGCTGAAAACTTCCCTTTCCCAAAGGCTTCTCTGTCTAAATGTTGTAGTGATGTCCATGCGCCCCAGGAAATCCCCAGAAGTGTTTAGCCATGTACCTGCTCTGTTCTCCTTAGGCGTTACGTGAGGAAGGAATTCCTCCTTGGAGTAGGGAGGCAGTGACTTTAGGAACTGATACGAGGCTGACTAGTAGCGTGGCTTGAGCACAGATGGAGGTGAGGCTGTAACAAGGGCAGGGTGATGAAGCAACATCCCCAGATGTCCCCTGAGTGATGCCAAGTGGAGCAAATATGCTCAAGTCCTCCTCGGCTGCTGTTGGTGGTGGGGCTGCAGTGGCTGCATCTGCTTGGAGCTGTGCTCTGGGAGTTGCTGGGAGAGGGGATGTACATGTTCGTATGCTGAGTACCACAGGTGTGACAGGAACAGTTAACAGAGAGGGAGCTTATCTTTCGGAACCTGAGCCCTTCCTAAGAAGATGCAATACCATGCTGAGTTTCTTGTTGTGTTCCCTCAACAGGTCCTGCACTTGAAATTCAGTTCTGAAATTAAGTTCCTCCTGTGTCTGTTGTGATTGGAGGTCTGTCTCAGCTGCTGTTATGAAAGGAGGGAGGGTGTCTCTGTCAGCACCTTGCTTTGGTTTACAAGCATGTTTTTGAAGCTCGCTTCCTAATCAGCCATGCTTTCTGTGCACAGGAAATCATGCAGTGATGCAAAGCTTTCCTTCTGGATGAAGCGCAACTGGCAGATGCACTCTGGGAGCGCAGCTAATGCGCTCCTGTAGCTGAAGGGCATTCAGCCAGGGGCCAGACTAGAGCCTGTCCACCACACCCACACGGTATGTGTTTCAGGGGGTTTTGGGTCCTTGGCACAGTGTTGTCATGTGCAGAAGTATTCCCATTGCCAGTGCTACATAACGAGAGAAGGGATGAAAGTAACTTTATTATGTAAAAGATTATCTTTTTCCCCCCCTTCAGATGTGAAATTAGCCGGTAAATACTTGTATTTAAAGGATGTGGTTGATGCAGAGATCTTCCAGTATGACAATGAGTGGTTTTGGAAGGAGATATTCTAGTATCTGCTCTAATCCAAGACTACTTGTTTGCTTATGGGTAAGAAGTATGAAATTAGGTGTTCTACATCTGTTTGTGCTACTATTGTAAAGCCATTGTATTTGATTTCTTGTAATTGCTTTAATCAGGAGAGAATATCCTAGATTGAAAGAAGCTAAGTTTTTAAAACTCTTTTTAATAGGGTTTTTTGTAGGGTCTGCAATGGGGCTGTGCATCACTTTTTGCTGGTATTACCATGGCTCTGTACGTAAGCTGAATGTACCGTCTGTACTGTGATAGTTTTTCTGTGTGCGGGCTCACATTTTTACTCAGTTTTGCACCAAGCTGAGTAAAAGATTTGCAGCTGCCAGGTGAGACAAGGAGCAAATAGTATTTGCGTAATATGGAGATTAAAATACTAAAGAATGCAGCAGAACTGAATATACCTTCGAGCTTCTAGACAGGTATGCCAACTTCTCATCAAACTGCGATGAGAAGGTGTTCTCCCAGACTGGTCTGTTCAAAGCTGCTGAAAACAGGGAGGACAGGGCAGTTGGAAAACAACAAATAGATGCTGATATGTCTCATGGCTCTTAGCAGCAGTCAATGATGGTCTAAAAGGAGAGATTTTAATTCCACAATACTCTTCGCTTCTCCTCAATACAGTAAAAGTGATGATTTATAGTGGGAACTTCAGTTGTTCTGCAAGTTGTTGGAGGTTTTTGGTTGGTTTTACTTCCAGGACCTGATTTTGCAGCTGTTATGCAGGCAAAGTACTCTAGCCTGAAACCGACCGACTCTCCTGAAGATTTCAGAGCAAGGCACCTGAGCACAAAAGTTAGCAGACACAGATGTGTATGTACCTTTTTTTCCTTCAAAAAACACATGATGAGCAACTTCTGCCTTGGCATGTGTTATTCACCTTGCTGGCTTCCTGTTGTTCCCGATCGGCACTCGATATCTGTCTCGCAACTGGAGAGAAGCAGTGCGATTCTTCATAAGCAGTGTCAGATCTTTGTATGCTCTGCAAAGGACGTATCTCCTTTGCTGATCAAAGGGAACACAATTAGAACAGATGCCGTAGGAAACCAGAGTCCATTTTCTCAACAGTATAAAATCTCTGAGTCAGGGGGAGCACAGTTTTTACTTCTGGCATGAAACACTTGGGGAAACTCTTGGCTGCTGTTACAGTTTTGTTTTGGGCTCATTCATTCGCAGCTGCCTTGTGGCTGCAGTCTAAAATTTGTTGTGTTTGTGGTTGTGAAAAAGGGCTGTTTGATAGGCCTGTGCTGGTCATAGGTCTGGGTAGAGGATGGAGGTAGGAAGGAAGCGGCTTCATGCTGCATGTTTCCTCTGTGAGGCCTCACTTTAGTCCAGTTATCTAATCTGAACTCTTTTAGCAGGCCTGAATTTAGAGTGAGAAAATACAATAACCCCAAAAGATGGCAATGTAATTGGCATCTTAGGAACTGTGAAGAACAGCTGCCAGCCGTGTGTGTTCAACTTTGTACTTCTTAGCACAATGAAACCTGAGATGATCAGAGAATGAAGAAATGAGCTGGGGCTTTCTGTGCAAATTAAGTGATATATTTCTCTATTACCTATTGTGATTAGTAAGGTAACTCTTCATTAATAATAGTTGTGTTTCCTTTACCTCCTTTATACACAAGAAAGCAGAATAATACCTGGTTCTCTTATAGATTAAGAGAATTCAAGATAAAGCATTTGTGCTGAGGTGGTGGTCCCTGTGCCTTGAACCAGTGTGCAAGGTAGACATTCCCTATTGTGTGTGTCTGTCATGGATGGAAATGTTTGACATGGTTATGATTAGCAGCAATTCAAAATTTATTAGTGATTTGAGGCAGATCAAGAGGTTGAATTTTAGCAGCACTTAATCATTAACTGATTTAGGCGTTTACAAAGTGATTTAACAAAATAATTGAATAGTGACTTAATTACAGATTCGCAGATGGCAAGGTTCACACTAACTTACTACAAGGTATCCCAAATCGATACATATCCATATGAGCAAAAGCATATATTTCAGATTAATACTTATACATGTAAGAAAAGCATATAAGCACACGCACTCACGCACAGGTCTCTGGTTACTGGAATCAGAAATCTCTTAATAGCGGGCAACTTTAATGAGCTGACAGGTACTGCTTTTAACTCCTACGCCTGCACGGACAAACAGAAAAAACGCATCCACATGCATAAAGCTAATGTGTCTATCACAAACATACAGGTGGAGAGATGGCTGAAAGAGAGGCTAGCCTATAGTCAAAATTTCCCTTTACCGAATTTAGGTTAAATACAATGCATCGGCGTTCCTCAACGGGCAGTAGTTGAGGCTTGAGAGGGATTGCCTCGCTCTAGCCTTCCAATCCTTGAGGTGTCGATGTCCCCAAACCTTCTTTGATACCCAGTCTCGGCATTTAGAAAGAAAATCTCCTCTACCTTGCCCTGACAGGCTGGCTACCTGTCAACAGTTTTGGAAGGTGTGGTTTTGGAAGGAGCATTCTAACTTTAAGGTTACACACTTACAGTTTCGTCTTGCGTTCCATCTTGCAATCGTAAATTTCACCCATTGCATCTTACCATGGTGCATGCACATCCCGTGCTCTAGGTATGTTTCATCTTTATTTACTTGTTGCATTGCATAGTCACAGAGAAAAAGAATTTTACTTGCAATTTGAACCATGAGAGCCTATTTGCTTTGGGACACTTTCCTTGAGCTCTCCTTCTGGGAGTTAGTGTTGAGGCTGGATCTATGTGCGAAGGCCTTGGGTTGTAGTTATCCCAGCAAGTCCTGGTGCTGCCGGGAAGAGGCTGAGTCTGTGGGAGCTGCCTTCTCAGCAGGGTGCGTTCCCCTGCCCTGCTGGGGACGGGTGGTGGGAGGCTTGAGGACCTGTGTGGGCTGCAGGGAGAGGCTTTTCAACTGCTGCAGGGGGGTAGGTTAGGCTTTCTGAGCTCCCCCGTGGTTTATACGGGCTCCCTGAAAAACACCCAAAAATACAGCCCACTCAGACTAAAAGGACTTTGCAGGTAAAAAGGAAAAGCAGAGAGGCTTGCTCTCTCTTGCTGTTGGGCTGCGTGTGTAAACACAGTACGCTTCCCGCCTCACTCCAGATCTCAGCCAGTATTGTTTTTGTGAGCACTGATGTCCCAAAATGGTATCTACTGCATGTATCTTTACAAAGGAAGCCCTGACTTACGTCATTTGACAATTTAATCTTTTACCGAGACAAGACATAATGGTTACACGTGAGTACGTGTTATCTGCCAGAGTCCGGGGACGGCAGGCACAGTCCCTGCAGGGATGGACTCGGAGGATCTTCCCACTTCTTACCTTTGCATCTTTAATCTGACAGAACCTCACAGTGCAAGATAAAATTAATTGGAGGGTTTTTTTTTGCCAAACATGGTTTGAAGCACAGTTATTTGATTGAAAAGATACAGCCACCTCCCTAGTTTGTGAGGGGTAGCTGAGGAATTGTATTAAAAATAAGCCCTCATTGCTCAGAAATCCCTTGTGCTTCCTCCCAGAGCCCCACAGCTGGAGAGCAGGTATAATCTTTCAGATTATGGGTGAGTGAATAAGATTACTGTCCCTGGGAGAATTATTGTAAAATTGATTTCATTTAGGTCACGGAACAAAGATTGTCACGTGGGAAGACTTGAGCAAAACTTAACTGTGGCCTGGCCTTCTGGGGGGCCAGACAGGCAGCGCTGATGCTGGCTGCGAGATGGGAGCACTTGTCTTCTGCTCGGCCGTTCGCAGAGAGTTGTAGGAAACCTGTCCAAGTCGTACTTTACCTCATGCCCTTCCAGTGTGGGTACGGGAAACGGCTCCCCACCCTCTGCTAATAGCATCCCTGAAACAGACTGTACTTCCCCTTCTGGAAAGCATTTGTCCAGCCTGTAAGTCTTTGTGATATTGGGATGCTAATGCTGTAGGGGCACAAATAAAGGCAAAGATCAGGGCATAAACAGGGAGCAGTTTTTGTCCTGGCAGCCGTGCATGGCCGAGCGGGTGTTGCGTCGAGAGGCTGGTGCCGGGAAGCACCACCAACTTTGCCTGATTCAGCCAGAGCTAAATTTGCCTCCGAGGAGCAGAGGGAGGGTGGACTGCTTTTTATGGCAGTACCATGGGTTTGCAGAGCTTTGGAAATTAAAGATTGGCTAATAAGTTTTGGATTGGCTTATTCATATCTCTAAGACCCAGAACAGCTGCTGTCCATGTTTTCTCTCCTTCCTTTTTGGGTTGTTTTGTTGTGGGTTTTTTGTTTTGGGTTTTTTTTGTGGTGGATTTTTTTTTTTTTTTTCAAATGGCCATGACTCAGCCCTTCCCTGCTGCTCTCCGAGTTTCCTGGTTTCTGAATAGGCTATTCTTGGGACAGCGGTTCCTGACAGATAGGAACAAGGGGAGCGTTGTGTTGTTTTGGTTTTTTTTTCTCCTCTGGCCTGACTTAATACTCTGCTTTCCTCTGATTTTTTCCTTGTTCCCGAATTACTGAATCATCCTAAATTGTTGGACGTCATCTGCAGCATGTTCTTGACCTTGTACCAAAGGAGCCCTCTCAGGCATGATCTGTGATCCTTGCACAGAAACCAGCTTTTCTTTTGGAGCAGAATGATGGTGACAGTCCTAAGAGCATGGAGGGTTATCCTGGTTCAGCTATATCTATCATAATGCTTTAAAATCCCTTGGTTTAGCCCCTCTTATTCCAAGGGACAGTGCTTGGCTCTCCAGTGATCTACCTTGCAAGGGGTAGATCCAGGTGAGGACCACTTCTTCATGCTATGTCTGTGTGACACAGGTGATATGGTGACTCACTGCAGAGCTAAGAGACAGCTCACTCCAGTTCCAGTGGCGAAGTGTGACTTTGGATGGATGCTGCATCTGTGCATACTTTACAGTAAGAGAGGAAATAGGAACTGGAATTTAAAAACAATGAAAAAAAGCTTTCTGATTGCTTAATTAGTTACTGCCCCCCCCCCGGCTTCGGACGGCAGAGGCTGGAAATTTGAAGGACACAGGCTCTGAAATTCTTCATGATGCAGTTAATGCAGCTTCTTAACATGGAGGGCTTTTGAATTTCTTCGCAAGTTTATTCCTCTGTAGTGCAGGATGGGGAAAGTCACCTTCCAGTGGCAGGTAGTACACCCCGGGCCAGGCATGCTGGCTGCCACTCTTGCTGTGCAGATGGGCAGTTGGAAGTGAACATGGTGTCTAATATTAAACAATCTTTGCTGGGTTTTAGTTTTATTAAGAGCACAGCTGTTTCTGTCAAGACACAGTTGTATGCAAGGGGGAAGTAGCCTGAGCTGTTGTATATTTTGCCTTGAAAACACAGTTGGCTTTTTTAAAAAAACAGAGGCACTCTATGTTTTCTCAAAGTCTGTGGTTAGCAGGAGAAATTTCTCAAACAAAAGTACTAGCAGGCTCAAAACACAAGGGTAGTGTTCTTCTTTAGCATCCCTCCACGTTTTTGGATATGCTGTGGTGTTGTTAAGCCAACCAAGATAAAAGCTTTTCTGTGTGAGGAGGCTTTGAGAACATTCACTGCCAGATTAAATTAGCCTTTCTGAGAATAAATTAGTCGTCGTGATGTAGGCAGCCCTGCTCACTGCAGCTGTAATATCCACTCATGCTCCATCCGCAGCAGATAACTTAAATGATAAATGTGATATCTGTGTTCGGGGTCGTGCTGTTAACTTGAGATTAGATTTGTGGCTGGTGATGAATGAAAATCAGTCCATTGAATTGTATTGATTGTTTCTCCAAATAAGTAGCAGGCCACCCTTTTAAGAGGCAGAGGAACCCCTGGGGTTCCGTGCAGCAACATTTTGGGAGGAAACCATGGGCCAAAGCCACCGCTTTACCTCTGTTGTGCTGACTCTCCAACCTGGGATGCTTTTGTGGTCCTCAGGCGTCCCAGTCAGCCAACACGTGGCAGGAGGAGAGTGTTGGAGCCTTGCGTTGGAGGGAGGACGAAGACCTAGAACAGGGAGTGGAGGAGAGCAGTCACGGTGGGATTTCCATGCTGCTGCCAACTCCTTTGGGCTTGCTTTTTTAACTGACCACTGGATAAATAGCTGTTGCTAGTGTGTGTGTGCAGCCCTTTTCTTAAAGGCATGTTCATTTTGTCTTTCAATTAACTTAGTGCCTTTATTCTGCTTTATAGCTTATAAGGAAGTGCTTGCAGGAGGTGTGGTTGTGTGCTGAAGGCTCAACTTGTTCTTCCCACCACCTCTGCTGTGACCGGTCAGCTCCCCCAAAATCTTAACGTGGTCTTTGAGCAAGAGAGTGAAGCTGGGACTGGAAACCGTTTCCGTTATCGTTAAAAAAATCAGCTCTTCTCATGGGCTTGTTTAGCTCTTCCACAGAGATCTCATCTGGAGCACATTTGCGTGTGGGGAATGGAGTTTCCCCTGAAGTTCACAGCTTCACGCTACAGGTGTCATTATTTGACCCACGCTCAGGCTTTCAGACTCCCTCTTGGGTGCCGTGGTTCAGGAGGCATCAGCGTGGTGGGAGCCCAGTTTTGAGCTGGCTGCTGGGCTATTCTGATGAGAGAGAAAACAGTTCCCAGCTTGCTTAGTGTTGTAGCTGTGGGAGCTGCTCTGTCTCCATCAGGCTCAGGAGGGCATTTCAGTCCTGAATCCTCCAGAGCAGCTGAGCTGTAAATATACCTGCCTGTAGGACATCTTGGTATTATGTGTTTGAATTTTCACCAGTCTCATCCCCTGCTGTGAGAGCAATGACCCAACGTTAGGACTGTTGGAAACCCTCTGACCAGTGATGCTTTTAATTTAGCAGTAAAGCAGTGAGGTGTTGCCTGGACAGAGAGGCAGGGAAAGGGTTTAGAAAAGCTTAGAGCGGAGACTTGAGGAGATGCGTTGCTGTGTATTAGGGATGCTTTGAGTCCATCTGCTGTGTCTAGATTTTCAGCGAGAGGTCTTCTGCTTGCTTCGTCTGTGGCTCTGGAGTTGGTGCTGCTCGTATCCAGGTGATGTCCCGTGCATGCCAAAACTAGGATGGTGCCTGGAGCTGTGGCCTGGAGAGGTATGAGGACATCATCTCTCTTCCTCCACTCCTGTTTTCAAAGGGAATACAGCTTTGCGTGCCTGATTGCACATCTTGCTGAACTTGGCTAGCTCGTTTGTATCTTGGTCAATGTTCTTGTCAGATCTGCTTACGTTTAAGTGAGCCAGGCTAAGGACGTGGCTTTGCATGTCTTCGTTGTCTCCCCTAGCAGGACTGCTGTGCGTTGCCTCCGAGCAAGCAGTAGTGGCAAATTAGGCTCGTGGGGAAGCAGCTTTTCGGGTGATCTGAAGGACAGATATGTAGCAGCTCATTAGGTGGCTTTGTTCAGCAGATAGCAACAGAGTTTTGGGGAAGGGGTTATGAAGGAGTTGGCAGGAACTCGGTGCTGCAAACTGAAACCAAAGTCATGAAATGCTTTGGAGTAAAAATGACTTCCCTGGATTGGGAAGTCAGTGCAGACTAGCTAAGTCTGGCTGGAACTGGAGGGAGAAATAGGCCCAGCATGAGCTGGATGTGACTCAGGGGTGCGTCCCAGTGCTCCCTCCGAGCCACCGCAGTGCTGCTGGAGATGACCCAGCACTGGGCACACTTGGTGGCTGTTGATTAACCCAGGGAGTTAATCCCCTCTGTGAGGTGGGACATTGTCACTGGTCCTTGAGCAGCCCAGATGAGCAGGAGAGTGCAGGATACCCTCCTGTCATGGGACGCCATGGGGCGAGTGAGCTCCATGCTAGCAGGACCCTGGGCCACCCCAAGAGAGATCCTCATCTGGAAACGGGAAGGTCTGGTCACGCTGTGGGAGTAAGAAGGTGAGTGTGATACTATGGGTGGCCTCAACACGGAGGAGTTCCTCCAGTGCACGTCTCTGGAGGTGTGTACGTCCTCCTTGTTGGCTGTAGGACTCAGGAGAGATCTCAGACCTTACACACACAGTCCTGCTTAACCCCAAACAACACTTCTTTGCAAAGAGCGAGCCATGGCCTTAAATAAAATGGAGTGACATTAGTCACTTCTCACTAGTCCTCAGAAAAAAAAAAGCAAGGTGACACTGTACCTGTTAAATGTAAATGTCAGCAGCTTCTCTGGCGCCAAGGCAGGGGTATCTGTGAGGACAGAAAATGCTAATGTTGCTGGACACTGGAGTCAGTCCTATAGCAAGCTGGTGCTATGCCTCGGTTAAGAAAACATCAGTACCATGACATGTGTTTTGTATATCACTTGGAAGGAAAATGGATCTGGAATCGCCACCACTGTATTCGAAATTATTTCATTGTGTTGCAAAATCTGCAAGGGAATTCTGAATAGGCTCTTGGGCTCTGATTAATTCTGAAACTGAAATGTGGCTACATCTCCACAAAAGTGCTGATCCTCTATGACTCTAATT
The DNA here is from genome assembly GCA_013398815.1 of Ibidorhyncha struthersii. Lineage (NCBI taxonomy): Eukaryota > Metazoa > Chordata > Aves > Charadriiformes > Charadriidae > Ibidorhyncha > Ibidorhyncha struthersii. Next base: position 372,431 of record VZSZ01011237.1, on the reverse strand, counting down.
TCCTCCTCCCTTGGAGCTTACTGTGTTATTTAATGGAAGTCACACATCTAATCAGTTTGATTCAGCAATGATGTAGCTGTATTATTTGACTTTCTCTCAAAAAATTCTATAGAATGAGGGAGTAATGAAAAAATGGGGTGCATAAAGGAATAAAATATTTTTAGTATAGTTTTGGAAGGGAAATTATAAAATCCTGAGTTGTGCTGTGAGTCGTAGTGGGTAATCATCCTGTATTCATCTTCCCTGTGCGAGAGCTGGGAGATGCCGTTGAAATGGGCAGGCAGGAGACCCTTTTTCCTGTAGGTAACTGAAGGGCAGAACTTGCCACTGCTGTCTGTGGCAGCGCTCAGCGAGCTGGTGGGCTATAAAGGAATTAGGGTGGTCCATGGAGAAACTCCAGGCTGCCTGATCTCTAAACCCTGAGTGTTGGGAGTGGGAGGGACTGATGGAGGGTCATTCTGCCTTCGCTTGCTGCCTAGCTCATCCTTAAGCGCCTGTTATGGGCTGCCATCAGAGGTGAGCTATGGACCTGTGACTGTCTTTAATGCAAGCAACTGCGGAGCTTCTGCCCCATCTCCTCTGGGACTTCTGCTTGCTGTTAAACTTCTTGAGCTGCGTTTTTTTGTTCGTTTGTTTGAACGAACAACTAGTCTTGTGGCACAGTTAAGTTTGGTGTTACGTTAAAACACTAGTGTTGGAGTAGATCTTGGCTTTAGTTGCTCTAGATTATTGCAGGTTATGTTATTAACATAATTAACTAGATATCAAATGGATGATGTAATGCAGTATTTATCCTCTCAGGGGACAAATTAAGTAGATGCACAGGACTCCAGCTGCTGATACCACTGGGTGCTTTCCCATGGATGTTATCAAGTGTTGGCTTGGACTTTTGGTGATCTGTGAGAGTCTCATGGAAATGCTCCCTGATTCCCCAGAGATTTGGCTTGCGGCAACCCTCCTTTTCTCATCTAAGTCTCTCTGGAGCAGATTGCTAAGGTGCTGAGGAACTCAGGTTAGTTTCTTTTAAATCACATCTTTGGATCCAGGAGAACGCCTGATGTATTGTAGCCTCTCTTCTCTCATGAGGCCAGGTCACCAGCTGGTAAGGTGTGAACAGAAAGCACCTCATGAGTGGGAGGGAGTGTGCTTCCCAGGGCCAGTAGCAGCCTGCAAGGCAGCTTGGCTGCAGCGTGCTCTGTGTTTGCTCTGTGTTCAGAAAACTATCTTTTGGGGGCTGAGTTCAGCTGCCCTGGTGGTGCATGCTTGAGCCTTCCCTGGTGCCCCTAAATGTGGAAGGGCTGGGGTTCAGTTTTGAAGCGTGGGGTAGTGGCCTCTCCTTGCGGGTAGCTCACAGACTCCTTTGCAGCCCCTCTTGGCTCTTGTTGGATGTCACCGCCAGCATGGTGAGCTCTGCAGATGCGTGATGTTTCCTGCAGCTGTGTGCTGCAGCTTGGGAGCCCGCAGCAGAGAGCAAAGAGCTACCCCAGTTCGTTCTTTTCATATTGGCTGGTTTGTCTTTAAATATTCAGGTTAACCAGGTCCTGGCAATGCTGTTTCTGCAGCCTGGGTGTGGAGAGCCAACAAGCACTTGGTCAGCCCATCTGGAGTCAAATCCGCACTGGAGAGAATCCCAGAGACGGCAGCAGGTCCTGACAAAGGCTCCTCCTGCACGTAACCCTTTGTGGGTGTTGCAGATAAATCATCCTTATCTTAAGCAGGGGGATTTTGTGTCCGGTTTTCCTAATATCCATACAGAGTTGCTGCGCGAAGCAGTAATTTGAGTCTCTGGCTGAGGACAGCTGAGCCTGGGCTGCATTGTGGAGATTATCTGATTGTGCTTTGGATTTAATACCCTGAGAAATCTTGCTTTGGACACAGCACCTGGCTTCCAGTGAGGATCCTGCTCTTGGTTGATTTGCCTGCTGCGTTACGGTGGCACACAGAAGGTCAAACGACATGTTTGAGGTTCCGAGGTAAATGACTGCAACGAGGATGCTTCTCTAGAGATTCGCATACTGTAGAGCAGAGTGGAGAACTTCGGCCGTCTGACGTAGCTGGATTGAATGGTGAATAACCTTCTCCTCCGGCAGTCCTTTGTTTTAAAGGACTACTTGTGTCCTGCTTTGGCAGCAGAGCTCTCCATCCCCACACTGAAGGAAGAGCCTGATCCTCCTGCAAGTAGCAGTTTTCTGCAGCTGAAATCTGACTGCAGAAGTGTGGGAGAAATCGGCTGTTCTGCGAGCAGCCTGGCTGTTTCTGCACGGTGGGTTTGTGCTCCCTGGCAGCGATGCTGGAGGCGCAGGGCTTGCATTTGGGGAAATGCAGCTGAGTCGCTCTGAAAAAGAACAGACCTTTCTGTTAGTCCTTAACTTAGATTTCCTTCTGCGCCGTGTGCAAGTGTGTTGTAGGCATGCGCCCTCTTGCTGTCTTGCCCAGGACCAGGATGATGAGTTGAGGAGGTGCTGCTAGGGTTAACAGCGGGGTAAAGGAGGGGGTACATGCCGCCTGGTCAAGGATTGCCGGGGCATTCTCCTTCTAAAGGAAGCTGCAGCATCTTGCTGTTTATTCCTTCCCTCCTGGCTCTGGGGAGATGGTGTGCAGGCTGGAGGCAGCAAATGCGCATGGGAAGAGGCAAGGCTGAGGCGGAAGTTTGGCTCACTCACAGGGAAAACATCTCTTTTCTTTGCTCCACGTAAAAACCAGGCAGAAGTAACAACTGAAATTGCTTTTTCAGCAGGGATTTTTGCTGTCTTTCAAGGTAAGAGCTGTCTGCTGTGGATTGCATGTAGTGCTTTCAGGAACAGTGGGAGTAGAGCCACATCCCCGCAAGCTGTGTGCGAGCAGGCATGTGCGTGGAGAGGGCAGCAACCCTGGCTTGCTCCGTGGAACGCAGAGGACACGCTGCAGAGCAGGTCCAGGCTGGGCTTCGGAGATGCTGCTCAGAAACGCCATTGTGGAGGAGGGCAATTGTGATTGCCACGGTCAGGTCATGGCTCTGGCCACCTCTCATCCAACCCCGCTCAGTTCAATCTCTTCTGGCTACACCTAAAGCCCTTTTAAAGGGGGCTTTCGGTCACATGACATTTTGCCAGCATCTGATCTGCCTTTTGTGCTCATACCTAGCATATTTGTCTGCCTTCCTAGTTTCAGTATTTCCCTGTTTCTGGAGCAGGTGGAATCCCAGGGTACACAGGTAGCTTTCCTGGGGCCAGGAAAGCTGGGGTGGTGTTGGCCACAACGCTGTTCCTTTTTTAAAAGGAAGGAGACTGGCCTTAGCGAGGGAGCCCAGCTTCTTTGGAGCTCTGGACTTTGCTTTTAAAGACATTACAACAGCCTGGAAGCTGAAATTTGTGTCTGTTTGATGTGCAACGAAGCTGGAAGTGGTTGTATCCTTTTCTCTTATTTATTCATTTAATTTTAGTGTTTTTCCCTTTTCTAAATATTGGAGGTTATTTTGGGGAGAGGAAGAGCTCCAAAAATGTGCCGTAGCAGCTTTTGAAGTGCTAACGTCACTGAATGTGCTTGAGTATGAACAAACGCTGCTTCCTGTCTCAGTGGCTGGAGCCACTGCTCACGTAGGCAAAACAAAGCCGCATCACCGTGGGTCTCCAGTTATCGGATGCAGGAGGAGCAAGGACAACGCAGGCCGTGTTTCTGCTTGTGGGAGTGGATCTCAGCTGCGCTGTGAGGCTGACTCAGAGCTGCACGGGGCCAGTGCTGCACCATCAGGGTTTGCACGTGAGTTAGACTTGCCAGCGATCTGGTCCGTCCTTCTCAGATTTGTCTCACCCTTGGTGAATTCGTCCGGGAGGAAGCAGCCCAAAGCGCATACGGCTGCTGCCTGGGAAGAACGGCCTTAATGGACCAAATCTGTGAATCTCCAAGCAGTGCAGGAATTATCTGTGACTGTCCTCTTCGTGGCATTATCTATTTGATGGTGTGTTAGCGTATGTTCAGCTAGGACCTGTTTTGGTGGCGTGATGTTCCCTGGTCTCACTGCATGCCACGATTCGGTTGTTTTTGACAAGTGGTGCCCACCTCACCTGTTTGGAGAGCAGGTCAGGTGGACAGATCTTTTCTCTTGCCATGTTTGAATCCCAAACTGTTTCTGCAGTGATCCTGTGTGATGTAGCAGAGGGAAATACAGCCAGTGGGGAGCACTGGACCCTAACGCATCCTCTCATTGCTGCTCTGAGCAGCTGGGAGAGCTTTGCGGTCACCAGTTTTGGATGTGTAATGGGAACTGTGGGCTTTGGGGTATCGATCACTAACTAACTAGAGCCGGGGTTGCTGAGCACAGGAAGGAGGTGAATTAGAAAGCCGTGTGTTTCCACACGCAGGGCTGCGTGCTGCCCCACCGGCTCTTTGTCTCTGCTCACCGCTGTAGAGAAACCTCAGACAGACCCCTTGGGGCTGGGAGTTACGCCCTGGTCTGGGGGGAACCAGAGACCTGCTGTTCGTTCTTCTCCTTGCCCAAAAGCTGCCTGAAACGAGACCCTGGGTGGACCAGGAGGGACAGAGCCAGCCGTAGGGGAGGGTGCGTGGATCAAAGCCGTGGCTCGGGTGGGCCAGGCCCTTTCTGGCCTTGCAGCTGCAATGGACTCATACTTTCCTGGTTGTGTCTGTCATGCTGCTGTGCCCTGGCAGGGCTAACAGGAGCGGTTGGGAATCTGGATTTTTTTCTCTTTTATTTCCATTAGCAAATCTCCAGCCTAGCCTGTGTGTAGGCTCCCACGCAGCTGTGGTGTAGTCCCTCGTGTCCACACTGAATCCAAACCATCCATGAAGGCCACGAGCTCCAAGATGGCAAGGGAGGGAGGACGAGGAGTGACCGGGTGTGCCTGTGGGCAGGGCAGGTGAATCTCGCTGGAGCAGTGTGGCCAGCCACAGCTTGCTGTGCCCTCCACGCTGCAGCAGCACGTGCAGAGAGCGTGCCAGCACGGGTGATGCTTGCTGTTGCACGGCTTCGGGTGGCTGCAGCAGCCACTCCAGACTTAGGGAGGTACGGGGTTTGCACTGAAAACACAGCGCAGAAATACCCTGCCAGAGCTCGGTGTGTTCAGCCTAGCAAAACAAAGTCCGAGTCAGAGTATGATGGCTGTTTGCAGAAAGCAGGGAGCGAAAGGAGCTTCTTCAGGCTCTAGAGCAGATGGGCGTAAACCGGCTACGAATAAACTAGAAACTGTAAGGCCATCAGAGCAGTGGGGGCCTGGAACAGGCTTCCCACAGGAATAGCAGGAGCAGGGTGGCTAACACACTGCTGGCACGTGAAAGGAGGTTTTGGGGTGTTGTCCCCAGAGAGGGAAAGAGGGATGCACCAATCCAGCGGGTCCCCTCTGCCCTCTGATCCTCATTCTGCGTGGTTTGTCACGCTGCCAGCCCGTGGGGGCCCTTTGCTTATCTCCTGCATTTAACGGGAACAGTGTTTGCAACAATTGTGTGGTGGGTTCATCTGCTGCTGTTAGTTTAAAGTGGAGGAGCCAGTAAAAGCTGTTCTTCCAGTTAAGAACTAATCTGGATTTTTAGCTGGAAATAGCAACTTCTCTGTCCATCCTTTTACTGGTAACCAACTCCTTTGAGTCTTAGGATCCTGTGATGGGTCCTTCCTCCCAAAAGACTTGCACTAGGCATTGGTGATTCCATCAGATCTTGAAGTTAAGCCCGGTAAACTTAGCCTACATTTTTTGTAAAGCTTTTATTTTTTCGCCTAGGTTTTCAGCTGGTCCATGAGCATGGTTATTTCAGTAAGCCTGAGTGTGGATACAATTTCCGCAGTCTTTGGGAACGTTTCTTCCCATGTGAGAACAGCTAGTTTGATCTAAGCTGCTGTCCAAGACTCCAAGTCCATCTCTCTGTGGTGGTGCTGTGGGCAGGGGAAGTCTTGTTTCTCTTTTGAAAGGCAGAGGGAGCAAAGTAACTCAACATCACCGAAAGCTAGTGGGTAAAACCAGAAATGACCAGCAGCAAGAGTCCTTTTTACATAATTCTGGGGATCATATTTGGATGCAAAACACTGCTGTGCTGTTGTTTAAAGGCTGGATCGTCCCAGCTCACCTGCCTGTGCCTGTACCACCAACCTGCTTCAGCCCAGAAGGGCTCTCCCGGCGGGGCCACGCTCCGGGCTCCCCGCTTTCCTGCGCTGAGTGGGTGCTGCTCAGGGAAACTTTGCCTCTTTGCAGGTGTGCCACCAGCTGGCTCCTGAGAGCGAGGTTGCCTCTGCCCTGCCTTATGAGGGGGAGGATCTGGGTCGCTTTGCTTTGGCCACAGTTGCTTTTGAGAGGGAATGCTGCAGGGTCGTCCGTGCCAGGGCGGTGAGTGATGTTCTGGGGCAGCTCCCGTTCAGCGCTGACCCAGTGCAGAGGAGAAGCCCTGTGCCCTCCAGGTCCCCATGGAGCTTGCTGGAGGAAACAGGCTGGGACGGGTTTTGTACTTCTCATGTTAAGATAAAAGAAAGCAGAGGAGAAACAGCTTCTAAGAGGCTTAAAAGCAACAGGCTTTCTTTCCTCCTGGGAAGGGCACACAGCCAACGTCTTGCTCTTTATGGATCTCTCTTAATAAGCAGAATATTGCATTAAGAGTGGCTGAGTCTGCCAAGTATGAGCAGAACAGCTCTGCAGCCCCTGCAGCTTCCTTCATCCCAGTGCACGCGTGGCTCTGAGATTCACTGGCTGTCGTGTTTGTGGCTGCGTTTTCCTGCTGGTCAAGGTGGCAGGATTAATTGCTGGCTCAGTCTGGGGCTGTTACTTCATCTGACGGGTGTTTCTAGAGCGGCTGGCGGAGCACGTGGGTGGGATTGCCTCTTGGTCTCCTCATCTCCCGAGTTTTCTTTGCCAGCTGCTTTGATGATGGGGGGAATAGCACTGGGGCGTGTTCCGTTATGGGAAGGCAGCATCTGAGCAGTAATGGGAGGAGATCTATTTTACATTACAAACGCCTTGGGCTCAGCTGGCCTGTGAGGGCAAGGAAAGCTCCCGGGCCGGGTGGTGTCCCCAGGTGAGGACTCAGGGATGCTCGGGTTGGACTGGGCTCATACAGGAGCCCTACGGGCACAGGGACGGGAGGGTCCGAGGCTCCAGGGTCCGCAGGGTGGGTTGGTTGACTACTTTCAGAAGAGTAAGTCCTCCTTTTATCTACATCCCCAGTGAAGCTAAAAAGAGCATGGCCCAATTTATAGCTTTGTAGGTCATCGAAGGAGAAGGAGGGCTCTGCAGTGAGCTGCACTTTGGGTGCTTTCCTCTGCCTGGAAGTGCTCTGTGCCGCGGCAGCTCTGCCATACCAGCTGCACAGGCCGGCTCTCCCTCCCCTGGCTCTTAAGGAAGAAATGGGAGAGAAAAGCAGGAGGAGAATGACCCCCAGCCAGCCTTGTATTACACTTTGAAACTGTGTGTCTGTAACATACGGCTTAAGACCTTGGGGGAGAAATATTAGTAAATACAGACATCCTGGGGAGGCCCTATGCTGGTCCAGGCTTTGCACCTTTTGGGGTGATCAGCAATGGGGAACGGTGCTCCTCTGCAGACTTGTGACCTGATTAGATTGCCTGCCGCCTTGCAGGAGGCTGCTCGGAGGCAGGGAGCCTCCACAGGAGTGGAAAAAAGTGAAGCCAAGCAGGTCGGGGAGGTATGCGGCGTCCTTCCCATGCTTGCTGAGGCCTTGGCTTCGCTTAACCCAGCAGCCGCAGATGGAGGTGGCTGTGCCTGACAGGCACCTCTCCGGGCACACCTGCAATGCAGGCAGGATGGGCAGCGCTCGCTGCCTGGCCCGGTGCCACGGAAGCTTGTGCCGTGCCGTGCTGTGCCATGGAGGTTGGTGTGCCCCGGGCAGGTTGCCCAGCATGTAGCATTGGTGCCCGGGCCAGAAGGAGCCCTCTCCTCCTGAAGCAGTGACCCCAGTGGGGTGCTGCCCATCTCGGCCCCGAGCTCTCTGGGGCTGAGCGAGCGATTCGTGCCTCGCCAGGGCTGCGGGGCAGCCTTGCTGGAGAGGTGGGGATGTGGCAGCAGCGCCTGCTTTGGCCATCTCTTGGGGTCCAGAGCCGGCCTGGTTGTGCCTGTGGGATTTTTGCAGGCTGGTTGTAGCCTCGGTGCATTTTTCCTGCTCAGTTGGGAGCTGCTGGAGTGGGACTGACTGAGAAATCACTGTCCTCACAGTGTGCTGGCCTGCCTCAGGAGAGCAGGACACCAAGGGGAACAGGACAAGCAGGGCCGCATTTGCTCCTGGCCCTTCGGGGACAAAGGATGGGGGTGGGTGGGGGGTGTGGGTGTCAAATAGCTGCTCAGACCCCAGGGGGAGCTCCTAGCACTGCTTCCTGGGCTGTGACAGCAATGTCACCATGTCCCATGCCTGATGGCAGCCTTACCAAGCACTGAGTGAACAGCCTTTCATTTGTATTTCCCAATTTAGTCACGTCCTACCAGATATAACTGAGCCAGAGTAAACAGGGAAATCGGGTTTCTTGATGCTGTTGCACTTCCTTGGTGTTCAGAGCGTGTTGGTGGGGCTTTTCCATGTGCCAAGGACGTGTAGCTTCGTGCTGGCCATCGAGGGGGCACGTGTGGGGAGGTTCCTGCCCAGAGCCGCTCTCCCCACGCCTGCACCGGGGAGGGGAGGGGGTTTGGCGTGGCGGCCAAGGCAGCGCTGGAGCAGTGGCTCCTCTCCGTCTCTGTAACTCGCTTGCTGTCTCCTTTCACACAGCTTCGGTGGGGTAAGCCAGCTTCCAAACTACGCTGCTCAGAAGAATTGTTTTTCTCAGCTCTGTCGTGGCCTCTGAGCTCCTTGCTGCAAGGAAGAGGACAGGTAAATTTTAGTCCAGGTAAAATAATGTCTTCAGCAGTTAAAGATGGTCTTACCTTAACTCACTCAATGAGAGTGTTCAGAGCTGCTCTCTGTAGGTTTGCACCCTCCGGCCCAGACTTTGTGCTTCAGGCTCAGGGGGTCCTGCCATCCTCTCAGGGCACAGCATTGCATGTCACGCCGTTGGGTGGAGTTGGGGGGCTGTGGGCTGCTCTTCTCTATCTTTGGTCCTGTAACACTGCAGCCGAGGCGCTTGGCGGAGCAGCTTCCAGCCCACTACTGCCCGCCATGTGGGCCACGCAGCCGAGCCGCACTGATGAGCTGCTGTGTACCACGCGTGGGCCTTACCGGGGAAGCCCTGAGGAGCTGGCAGGAAGACATTACACCTCGGATTCGCTGCCTGGGTCGAAGCCCATCCAGCTTTGGGGCCACGGCCATGTTTCTCCCCATGGGGGAGCCGGGGCCAGTGCAGCGGTGGCACCAGCCCTGGACCCCTCCATTACCTGCTACCTCCTTCCCCGAGCACCACGCAGCTCCAGGTGGTGCCTGTGTGCAGCCAAAGGCTGGCGTCTCTTCTAAAGGCTTCTGTCCTTGCAGGGCCGCCTTGAGCCATGTCCAACGACCCTCCGCCACCCTACCCGGGAGGCCCCTCAGCACCGCTGATAGAAGAGAAGCATGGCCCACCCCCTGCAGCAGGTACTGGGGGTCCCAGCTGCTCCAGGATGGTGGGGTGACATTGCTGAGCAGGCAGGAGCAGGGTGACCATGGTTTCCCTGGGAGCGCCCTGGCCATGGCCTGTCCTCACTGCTCTGCCCTGTGGTGTGCAGCGTACTGGGGAGTGTGGTGTGATGCCCCCCCCCCATCTGTCACCATATCAACCTCNTGCTCCAGGATGGTGGGGTGACATTGCTGAGCAGGCAGGAGCAGGGTGACCATGGTTTCCCTGGGAGCGCCCTGGCCATGGCCTGTCCTCACTGCTCTGCCCTGTGGTGTGCAGGGTACTGGGGAGTGTGGTGTGATGCCCCCCCCCCCATCTGTCACCATATCAACCTCCGTGGAGGCAGGAGGTCCCAGGGGTAGTGATGAGAGCAGAGAGCACTCCCTGCTCATAGCCTGGCTCTGCTCGCTGCTGTGGGTAATGGGTGAATTTGTGCTGCTTGTGACCCAGAGGAAGAGGCCTGGA
>VZSZ01011237.1:307724-358974 GCA_013398815.1 Ibidorhyncha struthersii | reverse complement strand
ACGTGAAGCCTTTGCCAGTACAGGACAAGGACACCTCTACCCTTAAAATCTGTCCCAGCCCAGGTAGGGCAGTGCTGAAGTGGAATCCTCGCACCAGATCAGTCCTGTACACTAGTCAGCTAAAGCCATTATATTACAGTGCTTGCATTATTGGTGTGCAAAGAGTCTTTGCCAGTCCCGCAGGATTCCCGTTTCTTATTTCCACCCTGCGGTCAACTCACCACCAACAGCAGGGGAACAGTTTGAAAAAGGACCGGGCGCGCCTCTCCCCTTGCCACCGTTGGGAGCCAAGTGCCGCTCTTCGCATCACATGATGTACCACGCCGCAGCTCCTGCTGCCACAGCGACGCAAGCTGCCAGGATCAGCTGCACTAGGGGCTGCTTTGCCAGGGCCACGGCAGCGTGATAGGGACAGCCGGGTGCTGCCGTGCCTGCTAGAACACAGAAAGCACCATTAGTGCCGCGAGTCTTGTGCCATACGCCTGTGGCGGCACCGTCATTGCCCACAACCTACCTAGTTTGTCTGCATAGTAAGGGCATTTGCGTATGTCTCCTTTTCCATCGTGGACTGGAACACCTCCGTCTTGGGCTTCTTCTGTCAGTGACCTGCCAATCTTGTCCAGTTCATCGAATACCTGCAAGCAGTCACAGTGAGTACGGGAAGCGGGCAGAGCCAGGCAGCTTACATCTGGACCTCCGGAATGATCTGGAGAACAGGCAAGAGCCGCTCCTGCCTGCCTCCCCCCTAAGAACAGCACACACGACTCATTCTGGAGCGCTTTGCAGGCAGACCTGTGGTGACACCTGGCACATGCTACAGCTCCAAGAAGGCACAGCCCATTCCCAGAGCCTCAAGTCAGACCCAGGAGTGAGACAGGCACAGTGTCACCCTGCTGTTCCCATCCCAGCCTGCTACGGGTGCGAGCATGAGTCAACGCGCTCTTCCCTCCCTGCTGCACACCCTCTCGGGGGGTCGCTGCTCAGGCAGCCTCTCCAGCTCCGCTGCCAGGGGTTTCCGTAAGGACCCCGACAAAGGAGCCAACCTCATCCCACCATGTTTCTGGCCAGCTTAAACCACACCAACCTGCTACAGATTAAATCTTCCATCCAGTAGCTAAGACTATGTTCATCCCCCTGGGGCATGTGGCAGCTCAGTCGGGTTTCATGAAAGGCAAATACTATGGGAAGGAACAAGAGGCTACAGACATTTTTGGCCATCAGGTGACATGTCAGACCTGAGACAGGAGATGAATCGTAACCGGTGTTGTGCAACACGCTCAAACTGTTTCAGGCTGTCTCTGAGCGAGAGCTCTGCTCCCCCCCTGCTTCAGAGCCACACAGTCCACAGGAAACTTGGAGTGAAGTCATCTTCATTTTTCCCTAATCAAAGGCCCGGCTGTGGTGTTGGAACACGGGAGGAATTCCTACCCATGTCTCCAGAAGCTAGCTGAAGAGCCATTCAGACCAGAATCCCACCCCCAGCAGATGCAGAGGCTCTGGTGGTCTCAGACCCAAACCACTGCCTGGATTAGCAGTCTGACCGAATTAACCTGGGCCTCAGAGCTGGTCCAGACCCAAAAGCAGCAGCACCCACACATATAGGGGCTCAAGGGATTTAATACCTGCATGTTAAACCTGAAGGCTCGGTTGGCTTCTTCCACGATCCTTTCCTTGGTGTTCTTGTCCAAGTCCAGAGCATTCATCCTCGCTCTGTAGAGCTGCTTGAACTGTTGCGCATTGGAAATGTTCTCAAACACGTAGAATTGGATCCCTTGCTCAGTACTGGGCAACTTCAGGGCCCTCTGGGCTACCTTCTTCAGCACTTGGCCTCCTGAGAGGTCCCCCATGTAGCGTGTGTAAGCGTGAGCCACTAGCAGCTCTGGCTCGTGCTGTCCCACGTGATGGATTCTATCCACATAGTGCTGAGTTGCCTCTGAACGCTGGATCTTCCCTTTCCAGTCTTCTCCATAGAAATATTTCAGGTCTTTGACCAACGCTTCTCTCCGGTGAAGCTCTAGGGGGAAATACAGAGGAGCAAAGACTGGGTTGTCCTTGTTGCGATCCATTTCCTCTTCCAGAGCAGAGTAGGTGAAGTAGAGTGCCACGGTGGCCAGCTATGGACAAAGCACAGCTGACGTGAGAAGCCATTCACTACATCAGCAGATCGCACCTGGTAACTATTCCCCCCTGCACAGAGTTGGGGTAAACAAGGAGGAAATCCCCAGGCTTGACACAAGACCAGCCTGGACAGCCCACAGCAGGCACGCATCGCTTGAAGGATCAGAGGCTCTCCTCTACATTCATAACACCAATGCCCACAGCACACAAGCTAAGAATTAGTCTAATGTTACCGGCTGTGTCCTCTGGGCCTCCTGTCACCTTGAGAGCAAGGCACAGGGACAAACTTCACACCTACACCAACAACTAACACCAACAGCCTTGTTCTATAAGAGACTACTGTATATGCTGAGACCTTCAGATCGGACAGTGCTGCTCAGACCCAGAATACCACCTCTTCTGTATGGAAGAGAAAGCAACCCAACCTGAAGTCTACAGAAAACAGTCTAGTCTTCAGAAGATGGAATAAGTGCTGTAATCTTACGGGGATTTCACTCCTGAACAGCTTATGCCACCAGTATCTGTGCTGCAGCCACACCTGCCTCGAGCAGCCAGCAGATGCCTGGCCAGAAGCCCAGCGCTTCCACCTAATCAAACTTGTGCTGGGCCAGCACGGTCTTCACCCCTCGGATACACCAGGCGGAAGTCCTAGAGAAGGGCCCTCCTGTAGTTTTGACTATGCCACCCAGAAACCGGATTCCTCCCCATCCCCTACAGCCAGGGCTGTGGGGCTCTGCCTCAGTCACTGGGTATGTCAAAGAGCTTTTCTGCCACAGAAGCAGAGCAGCACTCACCTTGAAGAGCTCCTTCTTGATTCGTCCTTTCAGGAAGTCTTTGACAAACTGAGTGTTCTCCGCACGGTCGTGGGATTCCTTAGTCCCCTCCTTCAGCAGCTCTGAAAGGTCGGTGGGACTGCAGGCAAACAGGGAGAGTTCTTTTCACCCCACTTCCACAGGCAGTAAGGAGCTTGTCCCTGCTGTGTTTGGAGGGATCCCCCCACTCCCTACCATCTCAGGCCCAGTCGGGAGAAGGTGGGATCCCTCAGGCCAGCCCCACAGGCTGGCACCGGCAGGAGGAAGCAGCACGGTGGCAGCAGCCAGAGGGTCCTTCCGCAGATGCGGGCGCCCACGTGCCAGCCAGAGCCGCCATTCTGGGAGGGTTGGGGCTTACCAGGGGCTCAGACCCAGGATGCTGAAGCACTTGCCAAGCATCCTCTGATCCCTGCACCATTACTTCTGCTTCTCATCCATACGAGCCCCAACGAGACCTTGAGCATAAAAAGAGCAACTACTGGGGCAGACTAAAAGGCACAGGAGCCTCAGTGGTATCCTCCTTGGTGATTCTGGGGAAGGAGAAAGGCTCAGGTAAGAGCAGATGGACCCTAGCTTTTCCGACTTGGGTATCAACTGCAGGAGAGATGAGAGCCAAGTGACAAAACAGGGCAAGAACAACCTTAAAAAGTTTATTTATCCTGAATAGACTGTTTTTGCAAGTTTCCACAAGCTCTCTTTCTAAAAAAAATAAATAATAAAAAAAAAATATATGATTTTAGGTTACAGCCACTGCACCTACCTGGAGTTTGGTACAGAGTTACAAACACCTACACTCACTCAAAATTACGCCAAAGTGCACCTTACAGTTTTTATGACTGGTTTGCTACAGATAGCACGTTCGTGTTCGCTCTAAGCGAGACTTTGAACACTCCAGACCCACTGAGTGGCTGAACACGGCAGCCAACAGGCTAAACAAGGCCTGGATGTGCTGGGAGAGCCGGGCAGCATTAACTTCTTATGAAACTGACTTCTCTCTGACTTGACAGGCTCAACCAGCCTACCTAGGTATTCTGGGAAGCATCCTATTCACCCTTCCCATTTTCCAAGTCTGAAGCCTTGGCTTTTAGAGCACGCGTAAGAGTGTAGCGATAGGACAAGGGGTAACAGTTTTAAACAGAGAGGGGAGATTTAGATTAGCTATTAGGAAGAAATTCTTCACTCTGAGGGTGGTGAGACACTGGAACAGGCTGCCCAAAGAAGCTGTGGCTGCCCCATCCCTGGAGGTGTTCCAGGCCAGGTTGGACGGGGCTTGGAGCAACCCGGGTTGGTGGGAGGTGTCCCTGCCCAGGGCAGGGGGTTGGGAACTAGGTGATCTTTAAGGTCCCTTCCAACCCAAACCATTCTATGATTCTATGAGTGAATTTGTTTTTTAAACTAACCTGCAAGAAAAGATCCTTGCCTAGACCAACGGGTATTCTGCGAAGGCAAGAGAGGCAGCTCACTAGGGCAGAGTTCACCTCTAGAGTCATCTTTCAAAACAAGAAGCTGCTATCACATCAGACTGCCCAGCAAGCCATGGAAAACTGGCTCACCTTGGCCAGGAAGGCACAAACACAACTGCCAAATGGTCAAAGCATTTCTGAAATGCGAGTTTGATAGTAGAGACTAAAAAAAAAAAAAACCAAAACAACTGCTTGTTGTCAGCCTTAGCCAGACTGCTCCTTCCTATCCCTTCCACCCTTCCAGTACAGTTTGATTAAACAGATTTTTAGTGCACACATATTTGATTAATCACCTTTTGGAGTCCCTCACTCCTTTTCAGATCAGGAGAAAGATCACTCCTTTACCTGGAAGATCTCCTGCCTTGCCCAAGACGGTGTCTGTCCCCTGTTGCCAGACAGGACTCACCTGACATTGTTATCTTCTGTTTCCTCATAGCGCAAGATCTCCCCTTCTTCTCCCACCTCTGAGCCCTCCATAGCTGATGGCATTGCTGGTCAGTGCTGGAGATTAGACAATCTGAAAGACAAAATTAGAGAGAACCTGCCTTAGCAAAAGGATGGGTATGAAATGCTGAGCAGCCTCACAAGGAGCCTCAGAGCTGCAGCACCACGCAGGGTGGTGAGGAGCAGCCGCTGGTCATTCCCACTGCACATCAGGCACTTTCAAGCGAGCAGCGCTCGTTCAGTTTAGTTACCCCAGGGTGAACCTCAACGCTAACACCCAGTACACAAAACAATAACCTCAGAGGTGGCCTACAACACAGCAAGCAGCCTGTACTGCGTTTCCCCACTTCAGAACGGCTGCTGGATGAAGATGACCAGAGACCTCAACATCAGCAAACTGCACTGAAACGGTGAGAAAGCTGCTTTCCACTTGCGCTACCAAAAAGCTCATCCCATGTTAGACTCGGAGCAGAGTAACTGGAAAGGGAAGCGCATCTCCTTCAGTCAGGAGGAAGAATAAGCCACTTCATTTCCACAGCAATATGAAGCCTCCCCTGGAAGAAAGCTGCAGTGAATTAGGCCAGCTACGCTCTGAAGTAAGGCAGCTCGCAGGGGAAATGAAAGCCTTCCCTGCAGCAGAGTATGTGAAGAAGAACTTCCAAAGCAGGGGCAGATTTCACTGCTCTGCCTTCCCTGGGCTGTACTCCATGAAGAGTCAAAGCAGCCGCTCTTCGAACAGAGTGAGCTGCAGGTAGCTCCTGCTACCACTCACACACTCCTGCCTAGCAGGGTTTACTTCAAACCCCAGAAGTAACCGGGCTCTCCCTCCTCTTTTGCAAAGGCAAAAAAAAAAATCTCCTCAGATGTAGCAGGATGCACAAGACTCACCCAGAAGCAGGAGCAAGACACCTGGCTTACACCAGGCAAACACCCCTGTTAAGCCAGAAATCCAGACACCTTATTTATAAAATGGACCTGTAATCAGCTTTGTGCAGAGCAGCACCACCACCTTACAGGCAGTCTTACCAGATGAACAAGGAACTAAGCTGCTTGCTGGCTCTTCGGAAAGCACTCACTGTAAGAGAGCCACCCCTCATGCTCTGCCACTTCAGTGCAGTCCCCCTCGGTGGGCTGCATCCGCAGGCTCCCTGCTCAGGCCGTGTCCAGGGGCTGGGAGAACAGCAGACAAGCAGCTGGGAGCTCACCAAGCTCATTAGTACAGAGCCAGCACCAGCACATCAGGTGACGGCTCCCAGCACACACGAAGCACACCAGTTATAAATTAACTGCCCTCTGGTTCCTCACCCCCGAGTTTCTAGGTCCTGTTTTGCAGCCACTCTCGCTGCTCTCCACACTCCGGCAGGGTTCAGTCTGAGCACCGGTCCCCACGTGCAGCACAGCAAAGGCCCCCAGCTTGGGCACAGCACCCAGTCTGGGGGACACATCCCCAGGGTGAAGGTTTCCCCTGTGATCATGCAGCCTTTGGGCTCACCGGGAGGGAGCCTTCCCCAAAGGGAGGACTGACCAAAATGCATTACTGTGCAATGCAAGCCAGCCCAGTGCAGCAGCAGAAGTCATTAGGGGTGGCAGCCCTCCATGCCCATTGCCCTGCCCCACATGACACGGCACAGCGCAGCCTCCCCATCCCTTGGGTAGGGAAGTTTAGGGCAGGACAATGCAGCCGGGGCAGAAAGGCACACCAGCAGGAGGGCTCAGAGATATTTGAGGAAATGAGGTTCATGTGCTGTATTGTCTATTTAATCATTCAGTAGAACTGCAAGCACCTTCACACCAGGTCAGCAAACGAGACCTACCTCCACTCATGACACAGCTTTGGCTTCAACATTGGGAAATGCCCACCATGGGGAAAGGGAAACCAAAGCGATGAGGCAAATAACCTGCCCGGGCTCAGCCAGAAGCTTGTCATGGGCACAGAGGGGGAACAGCCTGCTTGCCCCACAGCCAGCCAGCCTCCTGCCATACACAAGTGTTCATGACACCCTGGCTTTCTGCTCAGTCTACTTCAGGCCAGACACTGCCCAAGAAATGCAGATTCCAAAATTAAGCTAGATGAACTGGTTCTGGTTTATCTTATACTTCCAGAGTCAGGCTCTCTGGAGTCTGACTCTCCGAGTCCTGGAGGAAGGGTGTGCTGCCTCTGCGCACTGCCAGGCCTGCGACAGCCAGGAGGTGAGAGCGGAGCTACAAAGAGCACTTCAGCGCTGTCCATCCCTTGGAAGAGGCATGAAGGTTGACCTTAAATCCAACCCAAGTGAACACACCAGATCAGAAACTAGTAGTTAACGGCAGCAATAGCCAGAGGCTCCCAACGGCCAGACATACCACACAGCTTCTGAGATCACCATTGTACAAGACAGGTCTGCTAACTCACTCGTTAGAGCCTCTGCACCCACACCGCCCATCACAGCTGTGTTTAGCAGCACTCACCAACACTGGAGGTTTGCTCTCCATGCTACTCACGGGGCATCCCATGGGGTCTCACAAGCCTTTACCCAAGCCTGTTGCTGGCGTTGCAGAAGCACAACTGATCGCAACAGTGAATTATTGTTCCAGTAGCACTGTCTGCTGCTGGAAGCGGGGGTTAGCATGCAAAGAGTCATTTAAGGACTATGGTGCACTCTCTGACAAGTATCTCCCACAGCTTTTTTTGTAGAGGCTGAGTCTGACATGTTCATCTCTGTAGCAATACACAGGGCAGTGACAACACCCATCTCTCTAGCCTGAGGTGAGGACAGTACACACAGAGGAAAACAAAGAAACTTAGATTTTTCCTGATACTGTCTCTAGTATAGACACCTCCCCAATGAGCCATGAATTCAAGAGACAAGTCAGCACAAATCAAATCCCTGTCCTTTTCAGTATTAGGATATCACACAAGAACTTGAAGGAGGGAAAAAAAAAATTAATCAAGAGCATTATAACTCTCATAGACCATTGCTTTTATTAAAGAAAAACTGGCAACTGAAAGCCCAAGACATGGTCACTGGTCAAAGCCCTGGTTTCTTGGGGCATTCTGCTCCTCTGAAAGAGGCAGTGTCCTACACACCAAGCAGGAGGTTCAAGCAGCTGCCTACCTCCACTGCAGAGGCTGGAATGTCATTTCCTTCGCTACGAGGAGCTCTGCTCATCCAGGCCCTGGCTGATGTTCAGGGTAAACACATACCTCCCCGGTGCCCTGTCGGCAGCCTGCTTGGGACCAATCCAACAGCTACAAGAGCTGGGATAGCAGGACTGGGGAGCGGAGAGAAGGTTTGGTACAGAACACCTCAGCACTCCAAACATTTCTTTCCCAATAACGGTGTTTAAACTCTCTGAGAAAATATCCCTATCTCATCTAGCCAGTAATTAGTCTGTCCCTACGCACATTTCCACAGCAAGCTTCACACTCAAGATGCACAGCTGTTCTCCTCAGTGCGAGGAGACAATCCCAATAATCCCACACCTTTTGAAGGAAGTAGACACTGCTGCTGCAGGGAAGCCAGACTGGAAGTCCTGGCTTTGCTTGGGCGCCCTCAGGAGAAGTTCAATAATTCACAAACACACAGGCAGTACAAAGTTCACGATTGCTGTTCAACTAGCATGCAACTTCAAGGGATTTCCCCACACACAGAGCTTACATCCTTGCTTTAACAAGCAGCAGAGTGAGCCTGGACCTACCCAAGCATCACTGCAGCAGGGACAAACCCCAGAACTCCAGGCCTAGTGGCATGCAGAGTCATCACAGAGGTAACCTGGCAAGAACATCACAAGAGAGCTTCATGTCTCCTCCCTCTGGGGAGGTATTTGGCACTGGCTGCTGCTTGTAATGGAGATCCACAGAGTAAGTTACATTACCCGATCCCAGGTAGGTTTAAGACTTCACCTGGGCACAGCCTAAATTTAGGCAATAATTCAAGTCTAAGACACTTCTAACAGTGCCCACGCAAATGCTACTTCTGTCCCCCAGAGCTGCAGTCCAGCACCTCAACAAACTGACGAGGGAAACTCCTGGCAAGTTCACAGATCTTGTCCAATTCTGCACTCTGGTAAGCAGCCCTTGGGCCAGGCAGCACATCAGGAATCTATTTTTGCACATCAGCTAGGAGAACAGCACAAGGGGCAAGTCAGTCAGTCAGGGTTAGATCCGGGGGGTGAAAGAGCACAGAGTGACACACACCCATGAATGTATCAAACAGCCTTTTCTCCGGGGAGAGCCAGCGCCTGCCCTGTCTGTCCCAGCACGCAGTCGGCTGTGCCTGGGACACCCCGAGCAGGGCCAGTGACAGGCACTTACAGCTGATGTATGTAATGGGTACAAGTGCTAGGCACTGTGGGGCTTGAATAAGACATTTGTTTCACCCAACAATGGAAAAACAGGGATAGCAAGAGGCCTCAGAAGCCTCCTGGGCCCAAGAAGAGCCAAGTGACTCCCAAGCCACCGGGAGAACCCAGTGCAGGACTCCTGTCCGGAAAGACATCCTTCACAAGAAGCTGCGCGCAGGAATCACTGCGGGGACATGAGGCGGCCGCTCTGGCACACGTCCTCAGCTGCTCGCCCATGGGAGCAGAAGGACGTGATTAGGGAGGCCCGACGATCGCTGGCCCGGCCCGGCACCAGAGCTCGGCCGGTCAGGAGCACGCAGCTCTCAGACGGGCGCTGCGGACCCCGAACAACTCGAGGCCTGTCTAGGACCGTCCTTCCGCGGCACGGCACCGGCAGCCCGGCCCGGGGCAAGGCGGACGGGGCGGCCGACACAGCCCTCCCTGCGGCCGGAGACAGAGCTAGGCCCTGAGACAGCCCGGACGGGTTTCCCGGCCGAGCGCCGCCCCGCCGCAGGTTATGGGGCCCACCTGCCGCCGGGAGCGGAGAGGCCGGGGCAGCCTGGCCTCCTTCCCCCGGCGGGGAAGCGGCGAGGGCCGGGAGCAGAGCCCCGTGGGGATGAGGGGAAGTCCCAGGGGGGAGTCCCGAGGGCCTCAGCCCGGTGCCGCCCCGCGGGAGAGGGGCCCGACCCCGCCCCCTCCGGCCCGGTCCCGGTCGCGGTCCCCCGGCCCGGCCGCGTCGCCATGGAGACGCGCCGCGCGCACTCACCCGCTGGCACCACCACCGCCGACGCCCGCCCTCTGCCCCGAAGCGCAAGACAAAAGGCCCGGCCCGGCCGCGCGGTATTTATTGACGAGGTGCTGCAGCCGCGGCCAATCAGGAGCCACCGACGGCACGCGGCCGCACCGCCCATTGGTGGAGGCGGCCGGGACGGCACACGGACGCTCCTAGCTCCCGCCCCACCTCGCGCCGGCGTCGCTCCAGGCCCCGCCCCCCGGGGACGGCCGGCACGTGCGGCCGCGCAGGCGCAGGCCGGGCCCAGCGCCGGGGGAGGGCAGGAAAGGTTGTGTGGTAAAGGGAAAATGGCGGAGACGCCGGTTTGCAACTGTGGTTTTATTTGGCAGTTTTAGACCTGGTCACACCGTTGGGGTCCCGCGGGGCAGTACCACAGTCCCCGCGGCCATCCCCACCAGCAGGGCCGCCCCGCGTGGACGGACAGCCGGGGCTTTTGGCTTCTCCCTGCCACAGGCCGAGCCCGTGGCCTGAGGACGGTAATTCAGAGCCTCTGGCTGAAGCAGCGGCAGGGAGGGAAGGGCAGAGCTTTCCTTTATCTAGTCGGAACGTTGCTGGCTCTACGATGGTCCGTTTTGTTCCCTCTGTAAATTGTCCAAAATGAGAAAGGGCATTTCCCCTCCTCTAAAATACACAAGCGCGTACATTCCAGCCTTTTCAAACTACTTCCTTTCCTTCTCCCCAGAGCTATGCCTCTGAACGCCACCTCCTTCCCCTGCTGTGGCACACGCTCTTCCCCCAACCTCCCGGTTCTGCTCCTTGCACCTGCTCTCCCCTTCTTCCACCTCTCTCTTTTCAGGACTCGTTCTCCTAAAAAGAAATTGCTTTCACCCACCGCAAGCAGGGCAGTCGATAGAGCGAAGGGAGAAGACCCGCTGGGCTTTGCTCCTCAGGGATGCTCACAGGGTATCAGACCTAATGGCTCCCCACACTCGTCCTTCCTAGGGCTCCCCACCCCTGTGGATCTGCTGGTGCCGAAGGAGAGCAGAGCTCACAGTGAAGCCCTTCCCACAGTCAGGACAGGCATAGGGACGCTCCCCGGTGTGGATGCGCCGGTGCTGGATGAGGTGGGCGCTCTGCCGAAAGCTGTCCCCGCAGTCAGCGCAGGCATAGGGTCTCTCCCCTGTGTGGACCCGGTAGTGGCGGAGCAGGGCCGATCTCCACAGGAAGCTCTTCCCGCACTCAGTGCACTCAAAGGGGCGCTCCCCGGTGTGGAAGCGGCGGTGCTGGATGAGGTGGGAGCTCACAGTGAAGCTCTTTCCACACTCAGTGCACCCATAGGGGCGCTCCCCCATGTGGAACCGCCGGTGTTGGATGAGGGCTGAACTCACGGTGAAGCTCTTCCCGCACTCGGAGCACTCATACGGCTTCTCTCCAGTGTGGACTCGCTGATGCTTCATGAGCTCGGAGCTTTGGCTGAAGCTCTTCCCACACTGCACGCACTCATAGGGTTTCTCTCCGGTGTGGACCCGCTGGTGTCGTGTCAGGGCTGAGCTCACGCTGAAGCTCTTCCCGCAGTCGCTGCACTCGTAGGGTTTCTCCCCAGTGTGCACTCGCTGATGCTGGATGAGCTGCGAGTTCCCGGAGAAGCTCTTCCCACACTCAGCACACTTGTAGGGCTTCTCCCCAGTGTGGGTTACCTGGTGCCGGATGAGCTTCGAGCTCATGCTGAAGCTCTTTCCACACTCGGAGCACTCATAGGGCCTTTCCCCTGTGTGGATTCTCTGGTGCTGGATGAGATGCGACCGCTGCCGGAAACTCTCCCCGCACTCAGCGCAGGCGAAGGGTTTCTCTCCAGTGTGGATTCTCCGATGCTGGATGAGGTTGGAACTCACTCGGAAGCTCTTCCCGCAGTCCCCACATATTGTCAGTCTCCCCGCAGAAGGATTTCTCTGCTGGATAATATCTGGCAGCCTCCTGAAACTTTTTCCATGCAGCATCACTCGGCTTTGCCTCTTCCCCAGAGGTCTCTGAACCCTTTCTGACCTGCGTGGGAGGACAGGCTCCTGTGCAGGACTCTGGGAACTGTTCTCCTTGGAGAATCCTGAGAGTAAAACCACGGGCTTCACTGGCCTGGGGATGCCTTGGTGGGCATTTTCCTCTTTCTTGCTCACAATCTCATCTTCAGCTGCAATAAAATGAGAATCCAGAGAGGAGTTACAGACAGGACAGGGAATTTTGGACAGAGGGAAGCCAAATTCTAAAAATTCAGCAGATCAACTCTAAGTAGAAATAGTTTGATATTTCCCTCCAAACTACACAGCGGATTTTTCAGAGTGTACACAGTAACAAACTCAGCAAATAGCCCTGCATGCTTTGCCAGAACCTGCATCTACAGAAATCATTGACGTATTGGAGGTAAAAGTTTAGTGCTTGAATGGGAAAGGTGGCTCCTCTCCCAGGATATCTGAAAATGTTATTAAAAGTTGAACTGGGAGTCAGAGGAGGGCCATAAAGAACTGCCTTGTTCAGCAGAACGTTACTTGGGTTGCAACAGATGCAACCTCCCTGCTCTTGTGCTGCTAGTATTGCAGAGAGAGAGAGAGAAGATGCACAAAGGAGACACTGGCCCTAAGGCATGAGACACGGAGACCGCCTGGAGCCTGGCTTACGCCAATCTCAGAGCAGAAGAAAGGTAACTTTATGCTTCCACTGGAGCAGAACAAATCTGTTGTGAAAGGTAGTTGGCGTACTGAAGATCCTCCACGGCTGACTCCAGATTACGTGCTGAGGAAATCCGATAAACGTAGAAGATGAAGGTAGTGCAAGCCAATGGAAGTAACGCTAGCTGAACAGTTACGAATGGCTCCTGGGGCACAGGCAATGAACAAATCCCTGTCCTCTTATTCACATAAAGCCTTTCAGAAGCATAACAGGTACTTATCTATGCTGCACAGACCCAAGGTCAGCTGAAGGCCTTTCCAGGAGAAGGGGCTTGCATAGATTTCTAGGGTATTAACACAGAGCAGGGACGCCTTGCAGCCCACTGCTCTACTGGGGTTTGATGAGCATCCTAGCAGGTTCAAAAGCATGTACCCCCAGCAACTGTTGTCAGCGGGGAACTGTAGCTCTTTGCAGGCTTTCTGAGGGCTTGCACGTTAAACTAGCAAGACAGGACCTGTGCGGCATGCTCCCTTCTGCTGTCAGGGAAGGGTAAATGGACGTCAGAGGGATGTACACGGGATGTAGAAATGCCAACACATATCTCTGAAGAGAGGCATCACATCCAGGTCAGGTCGATCAGGGAAACAGATTTCCAGATGATCTCTTTATACAGACTTTCAGGGGTGAAGGACTTGAAGGATGACTGGCTGTTGACTATACCCAAAATACAGAACAGGCTGAGGACTAAAGCCACAAACACACAGACCTCCAGATTTGCCTACTTAAAAGATTCAACAGTACCTCCTGGTTCTCTGAAAACTCTTGTGAAATAAACTGGTAACATATCGGTCGCATAGGATTGATGTACAAACCACAGGCACTTCCTGTGGTCTGGCAGAGTTGTGATAAAGAAGTGCTGGCCTTGGAAAAGGAAAGTCACCACTGAACCGTAAGCATGCAATAAAGGAAGGAGAGTATAGAATTTCAACCCACACTGATATACGTACATATTTAATCTTCCCCTTTCTAGTCAGTATAGGAAAACATCACAATATGGTTTCACAGCAAACTCCTGAGATACCTTTTGTGGCAGTTTGGTGTGGTAGTGATGCCACTTCTTCCCTCACACAGCTTTCACTAAAATCATCCCTTGAGAGGAACAGAAATCGGAACTTTGTGGTTCACCGTGAAGGCATTTCCATCCGTCTGCAGCTACCCCATCTGGGCCTGGAGGAAAAGAGAAAGCTGATATCCAAAGACAGGACAAGAGGAGGACGTTTCTGGCAGGCCAGCATGAAGCTCTTGACCTCTATGCCAGACTTAGTATGGAGCTAGTGAAGTTGTTCCGTTGCTTTTGGGCCCAAAGAGATATCCTTCACCTACACTAGCTTTGGTACTTACACAGAATTTTGATTTTTTTACACAGAATTTGAAAAGGCCTTCAAAATACACGAGAATCAAGTCTCCTATGGTGTTCTGTACTTTTGGGGGATGGTCAGGAGTTTCAAGCTTCTCATTACAATGACGAGTCATGGCTCCAGCCCTCAACTTCTACAACCAGTTTTCTTACTTCAGAGCTACTCAGCATCTTCATTGGTATCCGGGACAAGTTGCCTGTAAAGGGTTTGATCAAAATCATGATGACTGGAACTCATTGGAGGTATTTTAAGTGGAGGGAGAGTAAGTTCACGATGCTGAGGAATTACGACTGGAAGCATGAAGCTGAATTGGCATAAATGAATAGGCAAGAGAGATAGGAAGAATGTGGTTCTTCCTCAGCCCATGCCAATTTGGGTTGATGGCAAGACCTCTGTTACACCCAAGACTTCCAGTGCTATAGCTAAAAGATGAGCTCCAGGTAAGCAGAGTAAGCATACATATTGGGAGAGAACCTAAATATCACCTTACATGTACCCTTGGATCTCTCGCTCTCAAGAGAAGCCAGCAATTTGGCTGATGCTCTGGCCTGCCTCACAGCAGCAGGGGGACACAGCAACTGTCTGCAGCACTGAACTCAAGAGTTCACAGAAGAGAAACTATTAGTGACAACTATTAAAAATAAGACACCACCACCATGAGTAAGCCTCAGGCTGCTGGAAGGTGGTAGACGGTGCTGGGGAGGTGTCACTGTACGCTTATCTTATTGCCTTTCCTGGCATCCACTTCTGGCCAGATCCCGAATCCCTGAGACAGGGCTCGGAGCTACAGGGACCTTTGGTCTAACCCAGCAGGGCTGTTCGTACCACCTCACAACAGTGCTGGACTCCTGACTGTGGTACTTCACTGACAGGGGACTGTGAGGTGGCTGATGTGATGCCAGAGAAAGGGCTCGAGGGGAGATCTGGGGCTCAACAGACATTTCAAGCAAACAAACTGAAACCTGAGTAAGAGAATTAATGAGCAGATGGGCAAAGAGGGCAGACTGGGGAAAAGCTGGCATGGCCTTTGGAAAGAGATGCCTCCCTTCACAAACCACTTGGAATTCTTCAGAGACGTCACCAGTTTCAGCAAAAGAGAGATCTGGAGTCCAAAGGCGTTCTCAAAAGATGTTCGTCTTTCACCTGAACTGATGAAGAAACTAAGCTGCTGCGGGATGAGTGAGCGACCTGCAATAAGGTGCTAAGGGAGGGAAAAGGGAGGTGGAAACATCTGCTGATGGTTCGGAGTTATTCAGGGTTAAAGTGGCAAAGGCTGACTGTAGAGATCAACTGTGGCAGAGCCGCATGATACTGACCAACTAGTTGACAGGGGAATGACAGGGGACATTCATTGCAAGTAAACACGAAGAACTGCAGTGGGGAAAAGCCTCTATGCCTTCTGCTTATACCAAGATGGGCCTAGGATGTTCCTGGTATCACCCAGGAATAGCACCTTAGAGTTAGAGCAGACAGATGGAAACTACAGCTTCTTGGCAAATAAAACAGTGATTCTTGAGAAAAAAGTAGAGAATAAAAGACAGTGTAATCCTGCCTCGCTGCTCAAGCCCCACACCCCGACCGTGTGGAAGGGGGAGGATGGATCTCCCATTTCAGAGCAACTCTAAGAGAGCTGAGAAAGATACAGAGGCGTGACGTGACTGATCAAAGGTACGGGACAGCTTCTGTATCGGAGATGACTCAACTGCCTGTTCTGCTGGGAAAAGGCAAAGCTGATAGAGGGTATCAGAGGACTATAAAAACACAATCGGCCCGTGGGGTGGATAAGGACCCATCTTGCACTGTCTGTTCTAAATTAAGAACTGCCGACACCGAGATAACTGCTAGAAGGCAGCTTCAAAGCAAACCAAAGGAGACAGCGACTCACAAAACAGCTCAGCAAGCTGTGGAACCCCTCGCTGCGAGCCGTCATGGATGCTAACATGTACACAACTGCAGAAGGCAAGAAAATACCCCGAGAGCTGCCAGAGATCAAACCGTCACCTGTCTAGTTCAGGAGTTTCTGATGGCTTGGGCCTGGGAGAGCAGACAGGGACATGCCACCGCTCGTCTGCTCTTCTGTGGGTCTCTGGCTCTGGCCGCCCTCAGAGACGGCAGGCGGAGCTGGGAGGACACCGGTGTGACCCAGTACGGCTGCTCTTGCTTGTTCTGGTGGGATTTGGGGATCCTGGTGCCGTTTTTCTCCCCACGGGGTTCACCGATGGTGGCACGGGTGCGTTACCTGGACAGGTGCCGCTGGGAACGCTCTTGCCTCGGTAGGTGTGAAGGTGGGAGAACCACCGTTCCTCCTTCTGATCCATGTGGGAGATCATCGCCAGCTCCGCTCCCGGGGGCTCTGCTCCAGGGAGAGAAACGGGGAGGGTGTGACCAGCTGGGTTTTAACGGAGGAGCTTCTCCCCGTGGGAACCGGCGGCTCCCCGCACCCCTATGGCCCCGGGGAGTGAATGCAGCCGCTGGGGCGGGGGGGGCCGAGCGNGCGACCGAAAATGGCGGCGGCGGTGGGGCGTGGGATGGCGCCGGTCCTGTCCCACGGCCGGTCCCCGTCCCGTTGCCGGATCCGCTCCCAGCTCACGCCGCCTCTCCGGTGCTGAATGAGACGCCATGGCGGCCGGAGGCTCTCCCCGCGGGCGAAGGGTTTCTCTGGGGGTCCCTGCGGAGGGAAAGGCTGTGCAGGCTCCTCCCTGTCGGGCCAACGCGGGGGCAACACGGGCCCGTCCTCGCAGGAGCCGAGTGAACAAGGCACGATGGCAGCCGGCGCTTTCGGAGGAGAAGAAAGGGTGTAGATCTCCGGGAATTGCCACTTGGTTCAGTGTCCTCCCGAGAGATGAGGAGGGCTCCTGGAGCCTCCTCAGCCCCCAGAGCGCAGATGCGGCCTTCGGTGTTGGGAAAGGGGCAGCGGGTTTGCGCTGAGCTTGGGCGCGAGCTTCAGTCCTTAGCAATCACTTAAATCCTTACTGAGAACTCATTCCTTAGTAATCTAAGCTTACAAGATGATGCCCGGGCAGCGGGGCGGCTGGACGAACCGGCGCAGAGAAGTACCACAGGTACCTCGGAAAACCTGTGCCGAGGGGACAGCAACTGACTCACAGGGACGCCTTTGCTGAAGGCTGCGTCACCTCTCCCAGGCACTTTCTCTTTCATTAAACAAGCAGCAGCTTACATCCAATGCCTCTGAAAGAAATTCTATGCCGGAATGGTACAAAAAGCAAATGAATACATCTGAAATGCACCTCCAGAACAGCTCCAGTCCCCTGCAGGAAGGATTGCTCTTGGATTTATCCCTTCGATGTCTAACTGCTGGCACTGTACAAGCGTAATGCCCAGGCTCCGTTGGCCCTGCAATCACCAGTCTGTGCTTTACAGCATGCTCGTATTTTGTAGTGAATCGGCCCTTCCGTGGGTCTTGGCTGTTGGCAGAGACCACTGTGATGGATCGCACCCACGCAAGCGATGCCACTAAGATAGGGTGACTTCTGGAGTAAGCGGGCACCCAGAACTGTGCCCGTGTAAGGAAACAGCTCTCTTCTCACATGCGAGATTATTACATAAACATCAGCAGGACAGCTTGTCAGAATAAACCTATCGAGACTTATTTTTTTTAGGCAGGAAATGTGCCAATACACAAACCAACATGGTGTAGCTGCAAAAGAGTACCCACGACCAATCCTACAGCCCATTTGATTGTCACAGGGAATTTAGAAGCAGGGTTTTCGAAAGCTCACCCAGAGCTCACATGGTACATGTGCTTTGTGCAATGCCAGTAATGGATCTGCTCCTTTAACTGAAAAAAACACCTAATGCCTTAGTTCAAAAGGTGCTTTTTTTCTGCAGTCTTGGAAGTGTTAAACAGCAGTATCAAAATATTTTTGATAGCCACACAGTTGCAAATAAAAAATGATGACAATGTATTTTCCAAGACAAACGAGCCTGTATTAGGAAGGTAAGAAAACACAGAAATATATACAAATCAAACTGTTTGGCAACACATTATCACTGGCAGATGGCAGCACCAGTGTTAGCTTTGGGTAGCTCGCTTTGCTTATGGATAAATGAAGCAGGCAAATGAATAATTGCTTTCAGATAATTTGCGGTGTATGTCAGATCTGTCCTTGTGGCCTTGAAGGCTGCAAAAGATTTTAAGTCCTGTTCTCATCATCTAAGAAAAGTTTGGGAATTACAAGAGACATTTCGTCAGTTTCAGCAACAAGGAAGCAGCGATGCAAACATCTGCAGAGCGCTCACCTCCAAACCCTGACAGCGCAGATGGAATATTTAAAATCATCTTTCTGTACGAGGTAAAGACTGCCCAGTTGCAAGGTTTAAGGATGACAGAGATAGGGAACGGAGACATTTCAGTGACTAGAATTCAGATTTTTTTTCATAACATGCTGAACATTTTTTTATGACACGCTATTTGAACAACTGTAATTTATATCCATTGAACTGTGACACTCTGTTCACGGAAGGTTAAGATATAATAAAGAACTGATTACAAAATCTTTGATTGTAAATATAAGCCTTACCTAAAAACAGAGCAAAAAAGCTGTGAAGGGCTCTTATTTATTTTCCCATATTAAGACTGGTAAGTAGGACGGGAGCTTTTTCTGTGTATGAAGTGTGTGCTTGAGAGAGAAATACACGGCACACTGAGGGAAACAACATTTCCTAGAATGCCACTTAAGGCGGGCCTTGTCCTTTTTACGTACCAAAGTCATCTCCCAGCAGCTCTTGCACAAGAAGGTGGGGGAGCAAAAGTGATGCGACTGCTAAGGAGGAAAACCATCCCAAATTCCTGAAAATTCACCATTTCGCCCATTTCCCCTCACCAGCAGCCCTCCCCTCCAAGGCCAGACTGCACCCTTTCCCCCACGTCTCCCTTACCTTTAGGCAGCTCGTCTCTCTCCAGGTAGCCAATGCATCGGCCACTGCCGGGTAATCGCTCCCATTGCGCCTCTCCTTGCTGCCAGGAGCCCATGACAACTCCTCTTCCTCCAGTTCTCTGCGCGGGGTTTCAGCCAGTACAGGCGCAGACCGCGGACTCTCCTGCTCTCGACTGGACCCAGCGCTGCTGCTTAGAACCCCCCCAAGTCTGTCATAAGACATTATTTATGGTTTATCATCACCTTACGAATTGTTTATTGTATATAATATAATATAAATCAAATAAAACCAAGGCTATACTTTATCAAAAATAGAGAAATATTTATAAGTTCCAAATATATAAATAAGTTTAGAAATCTGGCTTCTTTTTTTGAAGTACTGCGTCCACATTTTGTTGAATGAGACTCCCTGCAGATGCAGAACGGCAGAACAGACAAAAGTCAGAAGATGTGAAAGTAAATACATAAAAGATGACAATTTAGGGTCCAAGGCTTCCCGCAGAGTCTCAGACAGTTTACAACCTAAGATCAGTCCAGTCTGGAAATGAGCCTGATCAGAGAAGTGGGTTTAGATCAGGTTATAAGAAGTGCTTGAAGAAATCCAGTGGGCACTGTAATACTGTTGTCTTAAAAACGCCCCTGTTGAGGACATACTCAAGCTACATTGAGAAGGTAAAACGGCACTCAGAAAATGCAGCAGATGGTATCTTTAACACAGATCCAGCACAGAAGTGAATGTACAGAACTGAATGTTCAAATCTAAAGGGCTTTCAGATGACATCTGGTGTCAGAGGGCACTTTTGGGAGCCATCACAAAGAGACCAGAAAAACACCTCCGCTGTTTTGCGGCCATTTAAGAAACACAGATTTAGGAGTCTTACCAGAGATTACAAATGGAATCAAGGACAGAAGAAAGGCATCGTATTTCCACAATGCTCCCTGCCTTAACCATCAGCAGGGCAATCGTATGCCAAAGAAAGGAAGTCAGAAGTCCCTGGGCTCTAAAGATTCAGTGCTTTACACAGGGGAAAGGGAACCGGTTCCTTGCAAGTGGGTTATTCTGCCAAATACTCGAAGGGTGAAGCATTTCACAGCCCAAGGCCAGGGAAAAGGTCTTGGCAAGTGTCACTGAGGGAAGCACCTGCCTCTAGAAGCACCACAAAGAGGAAAAATTGGGGACCTAAAAGTATTAGAAAAATGAAAAGAAAAAAAAAAAGACACAGGAAGAAAATCGGGGGAAAAAAAAGAGGCTCCAGATGACCTGCGTGCTGAAGGCAGGACAGCGACTGGAGGAGTGTGCAACTCGTCAGAGCCATTCTCCAGCCTGTCATCTGACAGCAGGCCACAAGGAGGAGCAGTGCACCCACCGACCACAGCACCACTGCTAGCACCAGCCTGGAACGGATTTCCAGCTTCTGGGGAATGACTCCATGCACAAAATTTTCAGGATGGAGGAGTGGGCTCCATTCAGTATCGTCTCCTCTGTTTTTTGTTCCCCTTCCTTTTCTGTTCCCTCTCTTTCCGGGCTCTGGCTGTGGTAAATGTGATACAGTGAGCATCTAAAAAGTCCAGCAGCTTTGCCTTGGAAATTTTAATGCCGTTCTGTTTCAGCTCTGTGTGCAGGTCAGCCAGCTCGATTGGCTCATAAAAGAGAATCTTGTGGTAGAGGGCTGTGTTTGAACGGATGTAGCACCTTACTGCCTCCAGCTTTTCTTCCTCCCGAGCTGCTGCCTGAGATGCTGGAAGCTCCTCTTCCTCCTCCTCGGATGCAAAAGCACAGGCTTCAAATCCATTCATGAAAGAACTAAAAGCAAGATCAAGTAGACCAGAGGTGAAGGAAAGAACAGGCCATCGAGGACAGGACCAGAGCTCCCCAGTTCCTTGGTGGCCAACCCCTGTGACTACCATCTATAGGATCCCAGACTCTCCAATACCCGCACCCACAAAATGAGCGAAGTAGCACATGGCACGTATTCTGCAAACTTCCTTGCCGAGTAGCGCCGTGCCATCCTCTCCTACTCTGGCTGCAGGCTGTCAGCCAACGCTGAGGGCTCCTCATTGCTCTAACTTGCAGAGACCAGGCATGCCAGGTTTGGGCCTTGCCCACGTGGAGCCACAGCCACTTTTGTGTTCTGAGAATAGCTCACTGGGAATTAGACTAAAAAAACCCAAAGCTTATTTCTTTTGTAGGAGCATGTTGACCTTCAAATGACAAGCCCAAGAATGTGGCAGGGCCACTGTAGGCCACGTGGACACTCACTTCTTTGTTTGCCACATTCCCAGCTCATCTCTGTCCTGCACCATTGACTGCTTTGTGTAGTATTTTGTTCCCTTACCTCTGTGAACCGAAAGAGATGTCGCTTCCATCCACTGAAGAAACTGCAGACTCCTGAGACGCTGAGAGCACTGGTTCCTCATCATCAGCCGCCCGAGACCATCTCTCTGGAGATACAGATGACCTTTTCTTCTCTTTGGCTCCTTCTGGGTGATGTGTCATTTTAGTTCCCTCCTTGGGTGCTGCACAGGCTGTTTCACGGGATCCAACAGGCTCATCATCAGCCCTCCCCACAGGCAGCACTGAAGAAGCCGTAGCGACCTGCTTCCTCTTGCCCACAGCCCTCGAGGCATTGGCACGCTTTCCACCTGCAGTCTGGTCTGCCTTTGACTGCCTAGAGCGTTTGGCTGGGGACTTCCGCTGGGGAGGCTGGGAAGACGGGATTTCATCCTCAAAGTCAGAGTCCACGTCCTGGTGAGTATACTGGAATATCTCCTTCAGCTTCAACACCATCTGGCGTTTTGGGAGAGCACGAACTCCAAATCTGAAAGAGAAAGGTGGGAGCTTCGGTTAAGATAATGCTGCACCTTTCACTGTCACAGCTCAGGAAGGGGTTCAGGCTAGGAAGTCCACTGGTCTGCTGGAAAAGTGTGACATGACCTCAATAACACTGACCGGAGCTTCACCAAGGTTTCCCTTTCCGCCCAGGAGCTTGCCTTCACGCTACCTGCCAGCAAGCTGCTGCTTGTAAAGAGATGTACTTGTGAAGGTAATGCTAACCTGCTCAGCTCCTTCTTCAGCTGTGGGGTCTCCATCATGGAGTAAGCTGGCATTGGTGTCATCGGAGTGCCGGGAGGCTTGTTGTTCTCCTGACAAGAAGGTTCTGCAGCAGGATGAAATTACCATGATCAGAATTAGTACAGAAAGGACTCAGAACGGCTGGTATCTTCCCCTCTTAGTGGCAGATAATCTAATATTATATAATAATTATCAAAACAGCACTACTTTTCTACGAGCTCTTTTAATTATTACTCAGCTTCATACTGCACAGAACAGTCAACACTTTTTGGGGTTTTTTTTTCTAAGTTGGGATACTTGGGTTTTATTGCCTTTAAATCAGAAAACAGCTTAATAAAGACATATGTCATGCCTGAATACAAACCCCATTCAGGGCTTTGTTGGAACAGGCAACATTTACAAGGCAGTTAAAAAAACCCATGTTTACTGAATTCTGCGAAGTGGTTCTTCTCCCAGGAAGGATATTTCATAACAGGGACCTGCAGAAGAAACTGAGCAAGTCAGGCTCCCGAGGTCCTGAGTTAGATACTGATTTAATGATACCAATTTACTAATACTGTGAAGCACAGTCTCACACGTCATGTTCTAAACACCTGTTAAACTCATCACTTAGTATGGCGTGATTAATAATACATTTAGTTAGATACTACAAGATCAATTACTGGTCTTAGATGGAAAGAACCAGGCAAGGATTTGTGCCGGGCATGCAGAGGTCTGTTATGAGGGCCCAGAACCAGCAAAAAGAAGGCAACATCAGACAGCAGTGCATCAGCAGAGCTTTGCAGGAAAGCAGGTGTGAAGCCTACCCACGGGCAGGACCCTTTCAATGTATCAAGTGAACTACAGGCAAGATGACCACTTAAAATGAAAACAACTGAACTGAGTGCAATAAATCTAGTCTCAATACGAGCTCTCACCAGGAGTCTTTACAGGATCTGTCCGACAGGCACCTGCTGCAGCTGACAACCTCTGAGACAGAGGAAGCACCTCTGGAAATTCATCTTCCTCCTCTTCTCCATTCCAATCATCCCAGATTTTGGAGTTCAGGTAACTTGGTCTACTGCCCACTGGTGAACATGCCTCAATAGGACTCTTTTCAAGACAGAGCAAAGTTGTTCTTCTGCCAACAGGACTGCCCCGAAGAGGGGTACTGCCCTTGATTTCCTGCGCGTGGGCTGGACTCTCCCACTGGTCATGCCAAGAGTCTGGTTTGGCGCTGCTGGCAGTGCTGGTCTTTGCACGGCTGACCTGGTTGGAGTCCTGGCTGTTACCTCTGACTGGCGACAGATATTCAACATACCAGCAGTCATCAACAGGGACTGGGGGCTCGTCACAAAGCAAGATGCTACTGCTCACAGAAGGCAGACTTATTTCCTTTTCACTGTCTTCCACCTCAACCACACTGACATTTGCTTTCTCTTCCAATGACTGCTCATGGCATGGAGTCACAGGTTTGGATAAAAATGAGATCTTGGCACATTTCCTTTTTAGGTTGGTATGGCCAGGGGAGACGAGAACTGAATCCACTGGAGAAACTGGTGGGGAGTTCTTGGAAAATGATCCTGCTGCTGGGCTGCTGGAAGGGCTCATTTCACTGACTGAGATCTCCGTAGGCAAACGTTTGTCTGACAATGTTGTTTCACGAACTTCTATTAAATTTCCAGCCATTTCATGGTTACTATTACCTGATGCTGAGTTCTTTGTACTGAGTTTAGATCCTAAACTCTTTAACAAATTAATACTTGTGACCTGTGTCTGTGTTGAGAAACTTCTCCTTTTGCTCAGAACCGGTGTGTCTGGCACTAGCCAGGAGCTGTCTGTACCTGAAGACATTTCATGACCGAGCCTTTTTTGAGGGCTCAGGTTTGGACTCCGTTTGCTCTCCATACAAGCATCTGCTTGTCTGCTGAGAGGCAATTCAGTGGGTATCTTTACATCATTACTTATATGCACTGTATCTGTAATGCCACATGAGACCTGGGTTGATCTGTGCTCTGTTTCAGTGACTGATGAGTTAGGTTCAGGTTTGGATATCTCAGGACCTTGTTCTATGTTTGCGTATTTCAGTTGCCCAGGGATTTCCATTTCCTTCACAGCAGAGACTGACTCTGGTGACTTGTTTTGTTCTAACTCCATTTCATCATCAGAAGATAAAACAATAACTTCATCTTCCTTGTCCCCCTGAGATGCAGCACCTTGAGTTCTGATGACTGGTGGTGACAACACTGGGACATACATATGCTTGTTTAAATCAACGCCAGGAAGCTCTGCTGAAGATAATACGTTATCGTTTCTTGATGCAGTATCCAGCTCATCGGCTTTCTGAAAGGGTATGTCATCAGATGGGAACGATGTTTCCTTTTTGTTTTGCTTTGGTGTTGCCACGTGTTCTCTGGCAAACTTTCTCTCTGATTTTGGAGATGCAGGTGAAGAGCCAACAGCAGGAAAAAGGGGCACATAAGGTTGGGGAGGAGGAGTCCTGTAAAAACCGTTCCTATGTGGAGAGAGGTCTTTTTGTGACTTGCTGTATAGAAGTGAATCATTAACATCAACATGTTTTTCACTAGGAGTCTTTCCTGATTCTCTGATAACTTCTTTCACTGGGGAAGGCTCACAGTAATCCCCCTGAGTTGCAAAAAACAAGTGTTCATAGCTGTCATTTATATTAGTGTCACTGTTGAAGCCAGGGAACTGTTTTTCACCGTGATCTGCCCCATTATGTGAGACCTGAGATGACTTGGAATCCTTCACACCTTCACATCCCCTAACAGTCTCTCCTTCATTACCGGTGGCACCATGGGATGCTGCGTCCCATTTTTGAGGTTCACCGTGGTGAGGAACAAAAGTGGTCCGTGCAGCATTCACACTCTTGCACCTATTTATACTCTGCATTTTCTCTTCTGCAGATGAGTCACATTTAGATCTTTCCACATCATTGTCATCCCTCAAATCTTTGAAGTTGTTGCTCAGTGAAGCAGATTCAGATCCCTCTACCTCTTCTTCCTCAGTTTGCTGGTTCGTACCTTGGGCTGCCTCAGTATCACTGCAGATGCTGCAGTCTGTTCCCTCGCTCACCTCTGCTTCACCTTGAACCATCTTTCTCTGAGTTGCAGCAAACTCATAGATCTCCTCCAGCTCCTGTTCACCCACCCCATTGTTATCTTCCTTCTGGCATTCAGGGTTCAGCAAAGCTACTTCTTCCTCATCTTCACCCACCCACACTGACTTCAAGAGGTCCTGGAAGTTCTCAGCTCTGTCCTCGCAATCTTTTTCATCCCTCACAGAGATAAGATCATCTTCTGAATCCCCTCCAGAAGACACCTGACTCTCTCCAGCATTGTTTTCACACTTTGCCATCAGTTCCCTCACACCAAACCTGCAAAGATATAATAGGAATGTTAGTATTTTCCTCCTCCAGTATTTCTTCACCACTTGACTGCCTGATCACTCTTGTGAGCCTTGTAATTTGCATGAGGATGCTGGTTTCCTAAGACATACAAGATCCAGTATACTCCTAAAATCTGGAATTCCCTTTTCCAGGTGTCACTCACATGAAAGCATCAGGCTCACTCTTCCTTTTTTATGTCTGAGATCAAACAGCTATATGACTACACCAAAACCCCTTTGCTATTTGCACTGGTGAGAGCCCCATGGAATGGCTGAAAATGTCTGTCATGTGCAAGCTCCATGGCTTTCTGGACTGACAGGCCACCTCTGCACATGCATTTTGGC
This sequence comes from Ibidorhyncha struthersii, assembly GCA_013398815.1. Classification (NCBI taxonomy): domain Eukaryota; kingdom Metazoa; phylum Chordata; class Aves; order Charadriiformes; family Charadriidae; genus Ibidorhyncha; species Ibidorhyncha struthersii. The sequence continues at coordinate 333,299 of VZSZ01011237.1, read as the reverse complement.
AAGACCCAGCCATTTTCCCTCGGTATCTCAGCAACTGCTCCTATTTCAAGCTCTTTAATTAGCACACACCTAGGATCATGACTGAGAGCGTGGCTGACACAACACGTTAGCATTTTAATTCAAGTGTTGTTCAGATTAAGTGCATTGCTAGTGCAACGCTTTGAGAATCAGATATAGAAGATATGCTCATCGTCACCGTCAACATCAGCTGTCAACAAAGATCCTGAGACAAAACTCTTGGCAAAAGTTTGCTATTGAACATAGAAAATCTCACACAATACAATCTGAAGAGAGACTCACAGAAAAGATGAGGGTAGGATGACAACAGAATCACAGAATCGTCTAGGGTGGAAGGGACCTTTAATATCATCGAGTGCAACCATCAACCTAACACTGCCAAAACCACCACTAAACCATGTCCCTCAGCACCACGTCTACACGTCTTTTAAATACCTCCAGGGATGGCGATTCCACCAGTTCCCTGGTCAGCCTGTTCTAATGCTTCACCCTTTCGGTGAAGAAATTTTTCCTAATACCCAATCTAAACCTCCCCTGGTGTAACTTGAGGCCATTTCCCCTTGTCCTATTACTTGTTACGTGGGAGAAGACACTGAGCCTCACCTTGCTACAAACTCCTTTCAGATAGTTGTAGAGAGCGATCTTATGCTCAAGTTTAATTTAAGATGTAAGCAGAGGACTATGGAATTTGTAAGCCACTAAAACTGCAAGGGAAGATATCAGGTTGGGGTCTGTATGGCTGAAAGCATGAGGGGATCCAAAACACGGCCACGATACAAACCTGGCAGCCAGAGCCCCAACCTGGGGCAGCACCCCAGAAGGGATGTCAGCATCGGCAGCATAAAGGTATCGCAGGAATGCACACACCGCCTCTCCCTTCACGTCACTCAGCAGCACACGGCGTGTCTGCGCGTTCCCATCCTCCTCCACTAAGAACCCTTCACTGTGAACCTGGGGTAGGTGGAAAGCAAACAAAGTCCATTTGCTGGTAGAGGAATGGCAACACCAACGTTCTTGTTCATATCAGCTTATTCCTTTCGTTTGCCAAAGTCTCATCCTGCGACCAGGACCTGATGCCTCAGAGGGAATCTAAAATGACCAGTTACGCAGAGCTTCATGTGGAACAGGCCACTTCCTTCCTGACCCTACAGCTGTTAGCTTGGATAAAGTTTGACTACTCAAATTGTTTGAGTCACGCATATAAAAGATGGTCTTAAGAGTCCTCCAGTTAGTTTTGGAATCAAATTACTTCCCAGAGCACCATTTCCAGAGTTATCAACACCTCTCCACAAGCAAGCTTCCTCTGATCTGTTTTGAATTTACCTACCCTTGGTGCACTGCCAAAATTCCAGTTCTCCTGGTGTCTCACAGGAAAAGAGACACCATACAAAATACTGCTCCCCCAAACTGGACCATTATCTGTGTGGGTCCAACTTGATCTCAGGTTTTGAAGAAAATGCATCTCCAGTTCGGAAAGGTCTTACTTCCTTTGCAGCCAGATCACGTATTATGCTATTTGAAACTCTCTCCAAAGTCAGGGGATGCCATGCAACAGAAAACACAGGCTCCGAAGTCATCTCTGATTAATTACTGTCTCCTTGTTACCCAAAACCTCCAACAAAGAAGAGCACTCCCTCACCTATATAGAAAATAAACATGAAACGCTGCTCTGCAGGTGGGGTCTTACAGGAAAACTGCCGGAATAAAAAATACAGCATGGGGCCAATCCCACAACTCTACCCACACAAATGATTCCTGCCCATGAAAACAGCGGATGGGAATGCTGAAGCCAGAGAGAGTTGCAGGGAAATAATAAGAGAACGTGGCTAACCCAGTTGTTTTTAAAGTCATTTGATCTGTGGGCACATGCACATTTGCTAATGGTTTTGAAGATCCCTTAAACTAATTTCACCTAAGACCGCTGTACGACATATATGAACCTGCTTCCCCTTCCCAAACTCTCATGGATGCCTTAGAAATGGCCTGAGTCACCCTGGGTGGAAACTGCTGCCAACACACATGGGGATAAAACTGATTCCACTGTTTCCACAAGGACAGCTTTAAAGAAAGCTTCCTTTGTTAGGGAGCTGGCCGTATGGACTGGCAGCAGCTCTGTGAAAGAGGAGAGTTCAAATCTTAGGCTCAGTGCAGGCTGGGAACTATTCAACCCCAAATGCTTCCAGGAACAGAACAGCTACTTCACCAGCCTTGCAAAATTCAGCGCAGCTACCTCCAAAGCAACTCTGAGAGTGACAAAATCTCTGTGTAGATTATTTTCAAGTACTTCCCAAAATCTCTCTACTCCATACTCAAGCTTCCCGGCCTGGGTGACAGGTAGGACACACCAAGATGGACAAGGCAGTCTACACTTGCACAGGTACAAAAATTCAAGTGCAAAAAGCACTTAGGAAGCTTCCTCCATGGCGCGTAGGCAGAATGCAAGGAGAGATCCTTGCCTCCTCCTAACTCCCCCAGACAAAGTAACACAGTTTTCACCACTTTGTCAGGATTCTGGTCTCCTAAGCTGAAAAAACAGTGCAGATCCAGAGGCACTTGCCATCAGGCCCAGCTTTGTGCCAATTCTGTCACGTTAACTGATTGTAGGTGTGGGCAGTCTGGGCTTTCCTGAAGCAGAGGAGGAAAGTATGTCAGCAGTACTTACAACTTGAACAGCCTGCGGACACCGTGCATACAACACAAACATGTGGGCATAAAGGATGTCCCCAGAGTCCACCTGGAACTGGACATCACTTAAGTGGGGATTGTTGACCATTGCACTGAAATCTTCAGCCAGCAACCTGAGAGAGGACTAGAACACAGAAGGAACACAAAGACTGAAGTTAGATTACAGCTGTCAAACATTTCCATGAAAAATAAGAAGGGAATAACCCATTTTGTCAGCACTGCTGTACTGTGGGCCCCAGTCAGGATGAAGATAATCGTCAGCATTATCAACTTCAGGTCTTCCCATATGACAAATAAGCAGACAAGTCTTAACAGACATTTCTGGCTTTGTTTTCCTCCACTTTTTCACAGTCTGGCAATTGTGAAGAAAGGGCAGTTGTGTTGTATTCGACTATACTTGTTCTGCCTTGTATTACAGCAAATTATCACCCTCAGATCTTCACCACACCACTTCCTGATGTGGTCTAGCCACTGCCTAGAGTTGGCCTCTTGATCTACTGCCTTCCACCACATTTTTAGGAAACTGTAATTTCCACTTTGACGGACTTGAACTCAATTCACTATAATTAGAGTAAAAGGAAAGAGGATGACTCAGGGATGGGGTAATGAGCCTTTCTTCTCACATTTGCTGTCTGGCAATGACAGCTGAGAAGAGCAGCTCTGCAACAAGGGGCCCATATAGAATAAAACTAATGGAGGTGTCTACTTCGAAGCAATTTATAAGCATGTTACTGAAACCCCTTTTGAAAATTCCACTCAATTATAAAAAAGAAACATAATTTCAATTATCATTCTAGAACCCCTTGCTGGAATTCTGGGGAGGGGTGGCTGACTGAGCTACCTGTGACTGGCTACTGGTGATGGTAAGTTCAGGCCTGAGCTACGCTTCCAAAGACAGCAGTGATGATGAACAGTGTTTCTGCTCTGGAACTGCTCCCAGTACAAACCCACCCCAGGCAATCTTCTGAAGGCTCAGATCCCTCTAGGCAAGTGTTGCTCTGGCTGTGGCCAGCGCTTCAGAGAAGTGTGAAATACCCTCAGCTCACGGTTGAGAGGCTGGCTGTAAGTGGAAACCAGTTTAGAGTTAACACGCTAATCATTGACCTTGTGCTTTTCAAACCTACTGCAGAGTGGAGGAACTGCAAGTTCTATTCCAGTGAACATCTGCATGAGATGCAGTTCCACCTGGCACAACACAGCTCTGTTTTATTAGCGGGTTTCTACATTAGCAGTGGACTGTGGAAACCCAGCCTTTCTACTCACTCCAGCATGTGTTTGCAGCAGCCAACACTAATTAGCACCAAAACAGCAGCACACACCAGAACACATCTCCAGGCCTTCATAGGTGGGCTAGAGAAGACTCTGCATGTCGTGGCAGTGGTGTGAACTGATCTCCAAGGGGAAGACAGGAAGCTCAGTCTGGAAACTAATCTGGTGTTTCTTGCTTTCTTATTCTTGGCAGGTAGGATACCTGCAAGACAGCACCTCAGGAAGCCAGCAAACACAGACTCCTGATGCTACGTTCCAGGCAGCAAGCCCAGAACAGCTTTCCTGCTGATGCTAAAATTATGAATCAGGAACGGGGAAATTAAAGAAGGCTAGAAACCTCCTGGCTGCACCGTCCTCTGTGCAAAGCAAACGAAGTGGTCTGCAGGCAGCACCGAGCAGGCATGTGGTCCTGTGAGCGCACACACCAGAACACGCTCTCCTACTGAGGAGGCCAGGCAGACTGGACTTCACAGGCGTGACAAAGGTCTTAAGCATCGGTGGATGTGTTACCAGTGCAGTGGATGTATTTGCTCTACATGGTTAGACTCTGTCTGTGCTCATATAAAGCACAAATCTCTCCCACTGGCAAGCCAACTCTTCAGCAACACTTCATTTGCTCAGTAAAACTATCATGGAATCAAACTAAATCTGAAAAAATGATCATACTGGTTTTTCTGGTAGCAACTGAGTTTCAACAACAATATCAGAACAGTTTCTGTATTGCTAAAGGACTCTGGTTTAATAGACTCAGAAGCTTATAAAACAAGATGTTTTTTCCCGCTAAGGATTTTTTTTTTTAACATCCCCAAAAAATATCTAGACTTTTTGTAACAAGTAGCTGAGATGCTCCAGTTCAGTAGATTCCCACCTCAGAGAACTATCACCTTTTACAAGTCTCTTAATTCTATTAGCACAATACGAAAGTGCGTCCTCAAGGCATCAAAATTTGTCTGGCATCAAAAGCTATTAGCTTTCATGGCATGATTATTTATTATCAAACCAAAGATAGTAGGTTGCACGAGATAAAGCGGATGACCCTGGTAGGAAGACAAATTACGTTTTTCTTAGATGCACTTCAGTTGAAGAAAACTGATTACGTATCCATGAGGGACTACATATCCACTGGTGTATCTGGGGTAAGATGTGACCTACAGAACAGTACTAGCCTGATAAGAAAATCATCTGTGTATTCTTCACCTATTCACCATAGAGAGCACACTGATTTTCAAGCTAGATCCTCTGATACGCATTCCTGAAATTGAGGATTCTCTATACTAAACCTTTTAAAAGCTCACATTAGCAGAAAAAAAAGTGCTCATCTTCCAGGACCTCACAGCATTCCACATCATTTATCAGGCTGTTATGCCAAATGAGAGAATTTAGTGCGAGTCAGCCAGTCCTTGCAAGAATTCTCTCTTCCACTGCAAGGCAAAGCGTGGAGAGGACAGTGACAGAGGAGGAACAGTCCCATTCAGAACCACCCAAAGTAGCTGGGGGGCTGAGCCTGGAGCTCTGTCCCTCCTGGGCTGCTGCCAGTTTTCTCTTGGATAGCCTGGGCATTAAAGCAGAGTACTGCTGAACATGGTGCAGCTGCATCCCTATTTCCTACCCCCAAATACTATGCTATAACATAACTGTTTAACCCGATTCTCTTTATATGAACTATGCACAAATTTGCCTTATGTTACCTGTCATTTTAAATCACCTCTCTCATCAGGTAGGACAAGTACTGAAAAATCCACAGGCCTGCCTGTGGGCATCACTGAAACACCACCACGCGTGCTGATCTCACCTGTGCCCATGATGTGACTGTGAACCTTAAGCACCTCTTTGTTTCTATGGAAAGAAATGGGAAATATTCCATACTTCTATGAATTGCACAAATGCAATAGCTTTTTTTTTTTTTTTAAACAGTGCTAAATAAATAAAAAAAAAAAGTGGAAAAAAAAAGGGTTGTCCTTACTCTTTTACCGCTGCTCGTCAGGAGGCTCTTCTCTTTGGATGGGGGCACAAAGCCACTATGTGGTATATCGCTGGAAGGCAGTTCTTTTCCTCGAAGAAGAAAATGCACATCACAAGTCACATACAACTCCTTTGTGAGACAGAGCGACGTAAGAACTCCTAACAGGATCCTTGCCGTGACAGCTCCCCGAGACCGCTGCTATAACCAGCCTGACCGAGCTGAAGGCTCAGCCTCTCCCTCACACCTTTACTGGAGGGTTTGGCTCAGGGCTGTACCATTCAGCCACAGGCAGCAACGATCTACTGCACATCTGTGCGTGCCATAATCATCCAGACGGAGGAACTGCGGAGTGCAGCATGCTCCTCTGCTTTCACATCTCGGTTTTCCTCCAGTGGGACAAAAAGGACGACTCAGAGCGGGATGGGACATGCCACGGTCTCATCCTAGCAGACAGGCAGAATGCATCTTGGATCTGCATTTCAACCCCAACAAAATGCTGTGGGCCCTCGTGAGGCAGCCAGTGAAATCAGTTTTGCACAGTCTGAGCCCTGTGGTAGTCTACAGAGTGTGCAGAACAGGATGTAGAGCAACAGAAAGAATTAATGTCTTCAGAAATGGCTTCTGGTGCATCAGTGTCTGCACAGTGTTTTTTCTCCACCTGGTCTCATTTACACACACAATATCCATTTATGGGCTGAAATGATTTCCCTTGCCCAGGAAGCTGTATCGCCACTGAAATCCCACAAGTGGTTTTATAGGATCAGGAATCATTTGCTGCAGTTTAGTAGGGAAAGTGAGGAATATTATACCCAAGTGAAAATGCAGACAGGTGAACTTAGCAGCCATGTTCTCTTTCACAGGTGAACAGGAGACACACAACACATATCGCTGAATAGCCAGGCCATGTTAAGAGATATCACTGACCTTGAAATGTGCAGTTGTGCACCACGTGCAACTATGACTGGCAACATTAGAGAGCTGCCCGTAGAGGAATTCTAGATGTTGTATTTTTTCAACTCTGTACAGGTACAGACAAACTTCAGGTTTGTGTAATCAATGTAGCAACATAAAATCATTCCTCTTGCACTTCTCTTTCACCTGAATGTCTCAAGACCTCAAAATACAGTGCACGTAACGGAAAGACTGTCCAAATAGCTGGGATAAGCATTTTGGCCCAGCTGTTGAACACGCCTGGTAGAAAATACTTTGATATTTTAAGGGAATTTTAAAATATGGGATTTATGAATCATTTCAGAAACATCAGCTTGATTGTATCTAAAGCGTACTGCAGAAAAATGTCCCTCCACAGTATTACCTCTTGGATCAACATCCTGTGGGTGCTGTCACGGCTCTCCTAACTCAGCACAGCAAAAGTCTGGCTCTGTGTAGCTGAAGAGACTAGGGACAGGGCTCACAAATCTGCTAGAACTCACCTGGCTGCTCCGCTGCCTGAACGTTGTCAACATCAAGGTTCCACTGAGTGAGGGTAAGTCCTTCCCTGGCCAACTCGACTAGGTCCTGCAGAGTCTGAACATCCTTCTGGCTGTGAGATAAAAACTGCCTGTCTCCTTCACGGCCTGACTTGGATTCATCAGAAGTTTGGCCTCCAATCTCTGTGCAAGTGGGCTCATGAGAACTGAGGTCAGGCTGAATTTGCTGGGATACTTTTGGCTGATCAGATCCCACTGAAGGCAGAAGGTTCTCTGGCTTATGATTCTGATTAAAAGAGGGGGGGGGAAAAAGATACCAATAAATTAGGTCTTGTTTCATGTATTTGCGGAGCTCAGCGTACAGTCTCTACTTCATACTTTTGAAACATCTAGTAAAGGATTACAGAACGTTCCCCAGGTACAGGGGCTTCAGCGGCAAAAGCTCTCTGCAGTTTTATGAAGGACTCTCCAGGGATAACACAGCTCTGAACAGAAGAAAGGAAAATACAACAAAAAAATCAGGAAAGGTGGTTTCTCCAGGAGCATGTCTGTGCAGGCGATTGCCAAGCAGGGAGAAAGGACGGTGGAAATGCTCCCACTCCAACATCTAAATATTTCGTTATAGCTGGAGCGCCTGGCAACAGTCACAGCTGAAGCTCTCCAGGTGCTTCTGTTCTGAGTTCTGAAATGCTTTTGCAGTTACATGTAACTAAATCAAACTTTCACCTTGGAGCTGATATTTTCCAGGTTTGGTCTCTGTTTCCCAATAAAAATAGTTTTGTTTGTTTATTTCTAAGTAAAAATGGTTTAGCCATTTCTGTGAATGGAAAGAATCAGAGGGAAAACACACTCTTGCCATGATTTTAAAGGCCTTTCTGCTCTTTATTTTTTAAACTTCTCTGGCAGTTTTTCACCTGAATGAAAGGTCAACAATCTTCATAGAATGGAGTCCCTCCACTGCAGCCCTAGCCTGCAATAAGCCAGTGAAAAACTCTGGGCTTTGACTACGGCAGAATTATTAAATAAAGCACCTACATATGCACAGTAGTTTTTGACCAGAAGCACCAAATAATTCTTCAAGGAAAGAACAAAGGAAGGAAGAGAAGTGATAGCCTTCTCAGAGAGCAACAATGTGATGAGAGACTAATAGAGCTTTGTCTATTTCTATAGGCATGTTTTATAAAAATACAGAGCACCGAAAGAGGCAGGAGATCTAGGTGAAAAACAGAACGAAACAGTGGAACTGAAAACTGGATCAAAGCTCATACGCACAAAAAGGCAGTGGGATGGGGCAACAGGGCACAAGCAGTGAGTATAAGTATGCAGAGGCAAGGGATCGCTTGTTTAAATAGCAAATGAGGAAACAGAAGGGTTACAGGGCAAGTGAACTAGGGCACACAAGCATCAGAGCAAGGACACACCTGCACAGGCTTCCAAGGCACAATTGGAGGGGTTAATTCAGCAGTGTAGAATGACTCAGGGTCACAGGGTCCTGTCAGAGCACTGATATTCCATAAAAAGCACTCCCTGGTTTTGGACAATGGCAAGAGCCAGGTTGCTTTCCCAGATTCATCCTCCAAAATCCTACTAGTGGGAAGCTGAGGGGTGGGAGGGAATTCCACCTCTTCTGCAAGCAGCATAGCTACTCGCTCTTGGATCCTTTTGCGGGCCTTCTCTGGGTCCTGAAGCAGTAATGGTGGAGGTGCAGTTGGGCCTCTTTTACGCCGTTTTTTCTCTTTAAAAAGAAAAGGAAGAAAAACCCAAATAAATAAACAGCTGAACACAAAGGGCAGAGGAGCTCAACACGCCAGCTCCTTCAGGCGTTGTAGTCAGTGATGACCAAAAGGCAGCTACAAGCTGAACACAACTTTTAAAAATTTCCACAGGTAGTCCAAAGCCTCACATCACCCTTATGGGAGACATGAACTCCAGAAAACACTGACCCCTGCTCACACTGCTCTGCTGCCTGTTGGAAGCGGTCACATCTTTACAAGATCTGATCATTATGGAAGCCACTGATATCCATGCAGTCTACCTCCCAGACCCGTGGAATGGTGCCTGTATGGCACCTGACTAGATCCCAGTGCTTCGTAAAAAAGGAAAAAAAGCCTCCAACAAATCCATGAAGGACTCCTTTTCTTGTGCACAGGTCACTGATTATATCAAACCACAGCTCACACAAACACTGCACAGCTTCATTTGGGAATCCTCTGCCTTACTACCTCTGCCTTACTAACACCCAACCCCAAATCCAAGTGGCAGTACCTAATGGCAGGAGGAGACCTGAGCAGTGGCACAAAGAGCAAATTCTCCCCTCTACACAGCACTCAGTGCTCTCTCCTGGCAGTTGTCTTCCTTTCTAAACCTTTTTGCACACTGAAATAGTGAAGCACATGCTCAACAGCATGTAGTATACACATATGTCCACTACAGAAAGAAAACAGAGATGAGAGATAAGGCTGAAAAAGCTGCATTAATCCAGGTTGCAGCAGGATGAATAGGAAAAAATCTACTGTAGAAGAAATAGCAATAATCTGTTCACGTTATTTCTTTTCACTTCCACAGTTTACAAAAATCAAGAGCTTATCTTAGGAATATTTTACAGATTCAAAACAATCAATCAGTGAAAAAAAATCATGAGATTCCCAAGGGATTTCACTAAAACCCACCGACATTCTGCAACCTTTCTTGACTGTGTGTGGATACTGCATATTGTTGAAGCTTTGACAGCTTAAATAAAACAGAAACAGGGCTGTCATCCCTCCTATACCCAAGAGGAAAGCTTCGGTGAAGTGCAGGCTGTGCTACGTTACTCCTCCAATAACATAGCCTTTGACACTAACTCACTTCAACACATACCTGATCCTGGCTTCCATTTGATTGGCAAAGCAGCCACTCGTTTCACATTTGTAACTGATTTTGCTTGTTCCTGCTTTTCTTGCTCCAACAGAGAGCGTGACATTGCCATAGCAACCAGCAAATCTTCATCCTTAGTCTCCATTTTGGCCCTCTTCTGCATTTTCTTTGAGTCCTCTTTGGAGGAGCCTTTTCGCTTTGACCTGCTTGGTTGATTGCTGAAATACAAGAATGCAGCAGGAAGCCCAAGTTAATGTGACTGGATCACAGACAAGAAACACTGAACACTCCAGACCAGCTGCTCTGCTGGCTCAGAGAGACTCCCATATCCACGATAATGAAAAACTATTCAGTACCTTCTTCCCTAGCACAGAGCAAAGGATTTCTTATCATCCACAGAATTTAGAGCAATTTAGAGAAAGTCTTATTTTGAAAATGTAACCACAAGACCACAGCACTGATGTAAACATCTGTTACCTCTATCTTGAATGTGTTTTTGTACCTAAGGGGAAAAAACAACTTGAAACAGGGCAAAACCAAGATTGCCAGAAAATGCTTTCCCACTCTTCCGCTTCTGTGGGGAACAGGCAACGGCCCTTCCTCAGCACAAAGGGACTTATGAGCCCTTCTACAAATTCAGTCAGGCACCTCTTGCTGTACTCTGAAGCTTATGCTCAAATCCAAGACAGCAGATGCAGCTCTGCATTTCAAAACACCACGTCTGTTTCCTCTTTGGCTCGGGGTGTAAAGCGTATATATCCAGTACGGCCACAAGCTGGATAGCTGAGGCATTGGCACGACAGATGCTCATGAGAGACTGCACACTCGTACTATGTGGTTTGCTTAATAAGCTCACACAGACCTTTCAGCTTTACTGCATAGTTGTCTCCTAGAGCACAAGTATTTCTGACACACCAGTGTAAGATTATTTACTCCCCATTTTGCTCCTGCCTGCTGACTTTTAAAGTCAGCCACCACTTGGCCACTTCTTAAGTAAAGCAGTATGATTTCTTCAACCACCTACCACATTCTCCTCCTGTGGTACGGGGTCATGACTCCACTTGACCCTCTTTGGGCTTTGGGCCCACCCAGAGTGTGAGTCTGCCTCGCTTCTACCATCCACCCCCAGGAGCACAAGGTCAGTGTCTCTCAGGCCAAACAAAGTAACCAGCATCTTTTATTTTCACCAGCTTACCTGGGACACTGAAGAGGTGCATCACCAAGTGTGGACACCTGCAACTGCACTGCCTGAAGAAGCAGCTTAGGAGGAACATCCATCTCAACAGCACAGCGTTTCAAGTGACTGATTCGGCTCTGTGGGGTTTGGAACTGCTTCCCACAGATGGGACATTCAGGGACCAGTGGTTTGCTGGAGGATGACATCTGTGATTCTTCCATCTCATCCAGACACCTGTAAGATGACAGCAAAGCTTACCTGTGAAAACGTTAAAACTGTCTGCGCTAAGATTTAAACCATGTTAAAGAAAAGGAAGCACAATAATCTCTAATATCTGTAACAGCCAGAGAAACGTCACCTAAAGAAGCAAGAGTTATGTGCCCACCACTGTGATGAATATGACACGTAACAGTTACACAGAGATTACGGCCTCAGAGGCACATTAAAAACATGTTGCTCAGAAGCAAGCACAGGCAATCATCTTTTCAACTTCATCATGTTCTCTCTTTCTGCATTCATTCTAACATCCCAGCTAACTTATAAACTACCATTAGAAAAAGAATGATCCTACCACAGAAATGGTAAGTCTTTCTCATCCAAAACAGGACTACTTCTTGTCCTTCTTACTACTTTTGTAGGCATGACCACATGCGGTGTCAAGAACACAAGCGTTTTCAAGTCAGATATCTCACTTGACAAGGACAGTGTTTTATGTCACAGAAGAGGGACCAGTCAAAATTAACACCACACGCAAGAGTACAAGATAATGAACTTCTAATAATTGCTGGTAGGTGAAAACTATATAAAAAATTGTAATGGTTCTTTTTCTGTCCTCTCCAAAGAGATGCAGAGTGTGAAATCCTGGATCTGCAGTACCTGTTATAAAAATCACTCCCTGATTAGGTAATGACACACACAACCTACACACACAATGGTCTCTGTGTAAGAGACCATTCATCTCATGTTCCAGGACTGGCGATTACTAGTTTGCCACTGCATCTATCCATCTACAGCTTTACCTCTTGTGATGAAGACTGCTATCAAAAAATCCATGGCTAATATAACCTTGTAATCTCATCTTACAATTACATGCTTAATAGTTCAGAAAGCAGACTTAATTTCCAAAAAAACATTTCTGACACACTGTCACTGTTTTACAATCTCTGTCCTCTCAAGCAGCAGTAAGTATCTGAAGACAGAAACAGCAATACCACCTCTAAAGCTGCAGCTGCAGACAACCCTAATGAACGCGAGCCACTCAATAACGTGATGTAGGACTGGACAAATCAAATCACCCTTGCCCTCCGAAAGTGCTGGAATCAAGAAATTACAACCATTCAAATGTGCTGTTTCTGATACTTTCTCAACAGAGAAGCACACACTTTTAATTTACAAAGAGCTATCTGTACATAACAGATTAACAGTACTTGACATTTACCATTAGGGAAACTGTTAAATTAAGGGCACTAATTTCAATTTAATTGCACGCATTCTGACAAAAGAGAAAGCAGGGACGTCCTTCCTTAGCCTCTCTGCTCTCACTGTCAAAGCTCTACAGTGCAGGTTAGTCATCTTTCTGAACAGTATCACCTTTCCCTCAGCAAACAGCTCGGATACACAGTGACATACTAGATGTCCTTAGACAAACAATTTTTAGCAAAATAGATCAAACATTACTCTATTGACTGAAATTGGCAGATCTCAGAATCTGCAGTAGTGGGTCCTCGTTAATTTTGCTAGCCACTTTACAATCGCAGCCCCTCTGCCACGCTACTGATGAAAGCAGCATTGGCCTTACTGCACACATCCAGAGTGTCCTTGCGGGGCAAGACAATCAGTCTCTGCTTTGAGATACAACTGACTTGCTAATTCAAGCCGTAAAGGTCAATGTCACTATGCAGATTCCCCTGCTACCATGTTCTTTAATGGCTGAGTGAGCAGTCTATAAGGTTAAGGGGGAAAGGATGCAGAAAGGACACATCAACCTGGTCTTTCACCTGTTAACGTGCTGCTCTCGTCGCGTTGTGTTCATGGCTGAGAGATCCTTCTGGCAGATCTGACAAAAAAACAAGCCTACATCCTCTAGGCTTGCCAGGGCTTCCTCTTTGGTTTCCTGCTGAAGAGCCAAAGCCAGAGCGCCGTCATGCTCCACGGATGGAAGATGGTGAGTATCTGGCAAAGAAGGGAGAGATGATCTAAGACAGAAAACTAAGAAACCTGTATGAAAGGCATGGGGCTGTTATGCTTGTCATTATTAGTGTATTAAACTAGACATGTAAAAATAAATCGCAATCTTTCTCTTGCATCTTCATCTTTGATCTCTCACAAGGGAATGTACAAACTGCACTTTAAATGCCACAGGCCTGCACTAGCCGAGGAGCAGGAGGTGGCAATTTGTTCACAGTACATCACACGCAGAGCCAAACGAAGGGTAAGTTTTGGCTAAAGTTTCTGGAGAGAACACAGGATCTTTTACACCACATATTAAAACACAGCAGATTTTCGCGTCCATACAGAACCAACAGGGCCTTGACTTACGAAGAACCAAACCAGAGAAAAACTGCTGTCAATTTAATTCACCTGCAAAGAACACATTACTTTTGTAGAGTGCTTGGAGATCTAACAAAGACAGGGCCTACCTAAGAGTCACATTTACCTAACAGCTGCCTAACACTGTCCCATGGGACAGGTGACAAAGTTCACTGTTCCTGTTGGAATTTCAACCTGTTTCCAAGAAGACAATTATCCCTCCAGAACTGAGCATAAGGTTAATTCAGCCTCAGAGAAAAGCTGGGAGAAAAGCATGCATAGTCCTTTAACAATAGAGAAAAGCAAGTTTTCTCAGCGATCCGGAGTGATTTATTCAGTGTTGCACACTGAGCCACTAGGCTAGCTGGGAACAAAGCCCAGGAATCTGGACTGCTTCTCATGCAACCATTCTCACCAGCCCACAGCACTCTTTCCGCACGTACAAGAGCTAACAGGAGAAACGTACCATTCTCTGGTGGGTTCCACTCCTGGCTTTCGTCAAGGAAATCCCCGCTGGCTACAGACTTTGGCAAGCTATTGTCCGTGCTGTGCTTCAGCTGTTCAGGTGCTACCCTCTTGAACTGCTGCATTCTCTCCACTACCAGCTCTGCGACCCGCACCTTTGACCCTGCGAGTGGCGGTATCTTTGAGGTGGGTGAAGAGCAGGTCCCTGGTTGCGTAGCAGGGTGGAAGGATAATGTAGTCTGGGAACAGCCACTCAGAGTATTTACTAGAGGGGAAGAAAACACCACAGCTTTACCAGTCAGTTTTCAGCACACAGCTGAGCTGCCCCGAGAGCTGCCGGGAAGCCTTCCCCTACAGCAGCCTCAGCCAAACTCAGTTTTGCAACAGCCATTCTTAGAGGAAGAAGTGAACAATGTGTTTAGTTATTACATGACTTTATACTTGATAACCACAGTAATAATATCAGGCTTCTGTGCTATAGTGGAGTTTAGATATCTCTATATCCCTTTTAGAGGAAGGAATATTAAGGAAGGTCATGCCTGAAGGTCACTAGCAAGAACAACAAGCAAGGCAGCCCTACTGCCCCGCTCTCCCCAGTGCTCCCACCACAGAATGTCCTCTGGTTCCTGCCGTTCTTCGCCCTGATCTCTAAACCCTATCTGTGACTCGAACTTTCAGGCTCTGAGCTGAAGGGACCGTGAGTTCCCAAAGAGAGGTGGTAACAAGCAGCAGGCAGAGGCAATGCCAGACTAACACCTCTGCATACCACTGCTCTGCACGAGGTACCCTGTGGTTATGGGCAGCACGCGAGATGGGACCAAAGATCTCGCCAGCCCAGTATCTTGTCTCTGAGTGCAGTCAACAGCACCTACTTAAGAAAGGGCAATCAGCACAGGACAAAAACAAAATAATCTTTCTGTTGGCTGATCTTATTTATCAGTTTAAGGACTTCCTGCAGTGGTGACTGCATTCTGGCCATCGTGTTTAAAAACCATCGAAGGACTAATCCTTTATGAATTAACCCGACACCCTTCTTAACTTGTTTATATTTCTGGCCTCGACAACATCCAGTGGCGATACATTTCACAACACAACGATGCACTGGGTGAAAAAATACCTCAATATATTCTTAGCTTGCTTCTAGATGATTTGAGGGTGTTTTTCTCAGTTCAAATTTTGCAAAAAACAGTGAGTAACGACGCCCTAACACATCGCTTTGTACCAAGGCTTCACCTTACCGAAGGACATCTGCCTGCCGGTAGCACAGACCACACTCCTAGGTTAAACCCCTGGATAAGGCCAAGTAGCTAAGGGCAGATGGAAACACAAGATGCAAGTCTGCTTCGACCAGTGCTGCTATGCGTCCACTCCAGGTGGACTTCTGAAGAGCCCCACTGAACTACAAAGTGCTTTCAGTCCTTGCCTGTATTCTGTTTAAAAGATTTTGGTTCACTCACCCGTCAGCGTCCTCTGGCTACACTCACTGGCCTCTGTGCTCAGCTGGCTGGCAGGGAAAGGGTTTCTCTTTCCATCCCCTTGTGCAGTCTCACCACTACTACAGGTCACAGCGTCACCATCTTCTTTGTGCACCAACATTTGTTCCTTTGGACTCCAATCCTGAGACAAGTTTGTTGCCTTCACTGCTGGTAAGTGATGATGGTTTTGGCTCTTCACAGCAGCTTTGCCTCTTCTTAATCTGCTTTTTGCTGCAGTGCTCTTTGACCTGTTTTGAGCCCTCTTCGCTGCCTCAGCATCCCCAGCTTTTTTCTTCGCTCTTCCCAAAAGATTTGCCCACAACTCTTTAAAATCACTGTCCTGTTCATCCATGGGCCTGCAGGTTCCAGTAACACTGTGGCCTAACGACACTGCGAGAACGGGAGGGCAGGGGAAGACAGCAGAGTCAGTTCAGGTTTGCATCCTCTGTGATCCGCAATTTTCACCAAGTCCCTTCCACCACCTCGAAGATCTCCATTCCCCAGACTTCAATGAGGTCAACACAGTGGGCACCTCTCCACTGTTCTGACAGTTCATTCTTCCACACTTAATTCACAGCCATTTCGTAGAGCACATTCTCTCTCCAAGGGCCTCACTTGCTTCCACACATAATGCATCGACAAGCTGGTTCTTTAGAGGTCTCTTAGACCATAAAGTTAAGTGCCTCGGTTCGTACAGAGCATGCATAGGATCTTTGTGTTATGCTTCAGAATGACACTTAAAGCCCTGAAAAAAAATAAAATAAAGGTGATTATGTAGGATGGTATGTGCAGATGAACTGTGGGACAGGGCTGAGGTAGAACTTTGAAGGAGAGAATTTGTATAAAATAGTGAGATCAGAAAAAGCATGTATTGACCCCAAACATTATCACTATAATTGTACTACAGACATGCACAAGCCACATTAGGAAAAAAGAGGAAAGCGTTCAAAACAGATATCTGATACTGGGGAGGCTTTTATCCTGGAGCTCAGGATTTGAGACTGTCCTTTTTTAATATGTATTCATACTTACATTTATATAACACAAGACCAGGGAATGCAGCAGGGGAGAAAAAAACCCAAACATGTCCTTCAGATCAAACAGCTATTCTAGAGTGTAAAATTCTGCTTTGCAACACAGCAGTTTTAAAGAGAAGAGTCCGACCTCATTTTGAGAAATAAATAAAGGCAGTTTCTGGCATTTCAGAAGGGTTTCTAGGACGAGTCTTGAGAACAACTCTGTCAAACACGTTCATCCTTTCTCTCCTCTTACTGCTACGGCTGCTCACCTTCAGGATTAGCTCTCCTGCCAATACTGAGTTCGTCCTCTGAGTACTCAATAAACCATGGCACTGACCGTGTTTCACAAACTGCAGTCAAATACACAAGGTAAACAGACTAAACAAACAGTATTTTTAAATGAGTTTCTTAATCTTTTCAGCTACAGTAAGAACAGCAGTACTAGCTAGGGATTACTTGGAACAGCACTAGGTACAACGTCCAGATGGAAATGCCATCAAGCCCCAGGCAACACTAAAACTAGATCTCTATTCTTAGACATTTTGATTGTCCTCTTCTTCCTAGTCCTAAGTTCACTATGGTTCTGGCTATTTTACCAGAGGTTTTATATTGCTCCCAAAACCTATTTCTTTCAAGCCTAAACCAGAATGTTTCACTTGGAATGGCAGCAGCTGTGGTTCAGTTTCTCCAGTAAAGCTCTGGGCACAGAAAGATTCAAAAAGCAGGAAAAACACATGCGAGATTGTTTTCTCAAATGGCTTGGCTGCAGACATGCGAGGCTAAGGAATGCTGGTTACACACTTTCATGGGTCAGCCTTTCCTATAAGCAATTACAGATGTTAATGGATTTATTTATTTTAAACTCAGGCTCCCCAACCAGCAGAGGATTTTGCTGTGAATCTTGGAGTCATTTCCTGTTAGAGAGAAACTGAAGTTTTATGTAGCCAGTTCATAAATTTAATTTCCCTGGACAGAATCTTGGTGTAGTTATCACTGTAAATTGACCATTTTCTTCTAAGTAGGAGACAGCATGTGGAGAAAAACAGAATCTCACATCCTCCGTGGCTTTAAATACCTCTCACAGACACATTTGTACTGTCATATTATTTATGGCGAGTTCCTGATATTAAACTTTGAAACAGATCAGCACTTTTGCATTTGCAATCAATGTTCAGTGCCCCAGGTAGACCAAGTCAGACATACAAACGATGAAAACTAACTAAGAATTTGTCTGTTTTACTCCTCCCTTCCCAGCCTTGTATTCACAGGCTCCTGTTCTGTCCAACATCTCAGTATTTCTGACGCTGCTGCTATTGGTGTACCTAACAGCCAGTTTTGGCACCAGTTTGTAGAGCTCAAGAAGTAATGGCTTTGAAAATAATTCTTTTCAGCACAGCATTCAATTCAATTTGGAAGATTTTAGGACTCAACAAATCACAAAGCTGGTCAGATAAAATAAACAGCAGCACTCACCTATCCACTTAGATGCCAAATCTATAGCACAGCTGTGCCCTTCATGTAAGTGTGGATCAGCAAAATGGTACAAACCAGGAACAATAAGAATGAAAGATGGAACCTGGAAAATGGAAGGAAAAGGTTAGATTTAGTGTATTTTGTACCGACTGCTCTTTTTGCTCAAGGTCCAAGTTGCAGGGGGAGGGAAAGAGCAATAGCACATGCCCTAGTGGTGCTAAGTTCTGCCACTTCCATTGACCTGCGTACTTGAAATATGTAGGCGAGTTAGATACATTGCTCAGGGGCTGCTCAGCTCAGCAGCGTGTCCCCAGCAGCGAGCAGCACCGCACGCTGCTGCAGGAAAAGCTCAGAACCCTTCAGAAGGCAGAGCAGGTCAGACAGACTGGATAAAGCCCCGAGGAACCTGGTCTGGCCCCACAGGTGACCCTGCTTTGAGCAGGACATTGGACTAGAGACCTCCTAAGGTCACTTCCAACCTGAGTTATCTTCTGGTCCTACAAATAGTCAGTCCTTGCCTTTTCCATTTGGGACTAATTTTGTTTCATGGTAACTTTCTTGAAATGAGAACCACAACAGTTAATTCTTCTACCCATCAATGTTACTATCATAACCCTCTAGCCATGTAACACTCTCACCTTTTTGATCTTGCCATTTTTAGGCTCAAAGGCATCTGCTGAATTGAGTTCCCTGGTTTAACTGAAAAAATGCAGGAGAAAGTATCCCTTTTCCTCACTTCTGTTTGCTTTCTTGGTAATTCACTGTCTTCTGTTGAGACAAGGAGGACAGAAGCTCCAAATACACTCTGTTTAGACCACTCAGTATTTTATTAAATTATATGTATCACATCCTCCACTCTCTGTGCTCTAAAATAAGAGTCCTGGACTTTTTCCCTAGGATAATCTTTCCTGGCCCCTAACCATCTCCATCAGTATTCCCTGCACCTCCTTCACTCTCCGTTGTTTTTTCTGAGACATGTTGACCAGTACTGCAGACAGCAGACTGTTGATAACTGATGAAGAAGTAGTTTTACACTGCTCACATTCCTTCCTCATCCAGGCCTCACAGACCCTAACATCTTCTCTGCTTTGTTTTGAAAGCACCTGCCTGACGAGCAAAGGTTTTACCTGAACAAAGATGCCCAGGGCTCTTTCAGTATCTGGTATCGTTAAGGTGTTCCATGTGATTTATCTCTTTTTCCACCTCCGTGCTCTACTTCACGCTCCTCCACACTGAGGTTCACGATCTACTGTGTCACCTGCAGCTCGGAGCCTGCTGGAACCACCTCTGATCTCGACTGTGCTGAAAAAGCTGTGTCACTGCCCAGTGGGACCACCAGGAACACACCGAGGCGGATTCAGAACGAACCCTTGGATGTTCTTTGCTACCTTTCAGCCAATTTCCTCTCTCAGATCGTTTACCATTCACAATAATTCTTTCTCTCTTTCCCCTTTCCAAAGGATTTCTGAGCAAGCTACATTAATCCGTTCTTAATTTCCTGATTTGTCGCCAGTTTCAAACGATTCAATTAGACTACTGAGAGACAGCCTACTGGAGAAACTAGGCTACCATGTTGATAAGATGCTATCAGGTTAAAAATATGTAATGACAGACATCTACAAATAACCTGATGATCATTTCAACCAGTTTAATAGGTACATATAAAAGACTTACTGCCTTGTAATTACTTGGTTCAACCATGGAATCCCTCTTAAAAAGAACCCAACAAAATAGCAGGTAAATCATCTGCTACCCTCCTACCTTTCAGAGCAGCTTCTCTTTTAACTACTTAAAGTGTATTTCTACCAGCAGTCCAACCACTTGGCACCATCTCTTTTGAGCTCTCAAGTATACAACATCCTGGCCTGCTCACTTGCCGCTTAAAACTGTCTATTTGTCCCAGGAACAATTCTCCTGCCATTTCGGTCTCCAAGAATATGTCATCATTACGGCTAGAAAGCTCAGATCAGCGCCAGGTAGGCCTCAACAACTCGCACCCAGTAGATACCTTCTCCCCTCTCAACCCTGCAGTGGTGCCTCAGTATCTATCCCTCCTCAATTGTTCATCTTTAAAGAAAGCCTGACTCTATACCCTCCATACCCATGCTACCTTGGGACCATATTCCTACATTTCACAAGAAATACTAGGGGAAGGGGGATTATTTAACACTAGAAAGTGAGGCAAAAAGTCACCTGATTTTTTTTTCATACACACCATTTCCTTGTGGTGAAAGTACAAACCCACCCCATTCTGCACACAGATCCTCTCCCCCCATCTCCACCAGTGAAACAGGCTAACAGGCGGTTGCATTCCTAACTGGGTGCAGGAAGACGTGGTGCTGAGCCTGCAACACCCGTCTCCACTAGGCGGGAAACATGGAGTGAGGCCGTCTGTGTGTGCCCGGCTGAATGGGTTGCTGCAGGAAGGGCGGCACCTTTCTTGGCAGGAGCACCTTCTCCCACTTCCTCCACCAGCAAGATCAACATAGGAGTGGTCCTGAGAGTCCCGTAAGGCTGGCCAGAACTTAAGGGAAAGTCAAAGAATGGGATCAAAGTGACTGATAGCGCCTCACTCTTCAAAAATGAGTTAATTGCCATGGCCTGTACAAACCTAGGCTGCTAATTACAGAGTGTTGACAGCAGATAGGATGATGGGATGCACACTGTTGAGCTGGCACCGAAACTTCTACTATCCCCCCCCCTCTTTTTTTTTTTTTTTTTTCTGAAAGTTGCGGCCTGAAGATCTGAAGGTTGGTAGCAAAACTTTCAATCAAGCCAGTCCAAATACTTCAAAGGGAAAGAATGTCTCTAGTGTTTCTTCTGGAAACCACACCAGAAGGTGGTCCCTAGGGATTCTTCCAGACCAAATCCTGTAAATAAATCTTCCTACAGGTTCCTGATGGAGAAGAACCTACATGTCAACGGTATAACTTCTGAAAAACCACATTATCCTCCACACTTCTAGAGACGCTCTTCACTAGCGCCTGTTCTCCCCAGGTCACCGAACTAACCAATACCTTTATCACCAACTGAACTCTACAGTAAAGACATGACACTGCATCTGTACAGGGCAGGGTCTCTGTGTTTGTGGAAGTGCAAATACATTAACACTGAGGACAGCAGCACTTGTTCTGTCAGGAGAGAACAAATCTAAGTGCAGAACAGGAATTCCAAGTCAGGTACCAACCCTCTTGTCCTGGTCTCTGCCACCTCTCCTGTGCCCGAAAAGCATAACAAAACCAGACGTGGAAATAAAGGAAATGACAAGTCTATATAAGTAAGGAAATGACAGCTAGGAAAATCATAACCAGATTCTAATGAGCAATCTTAGCAATGAACAGTACCAATGCCTACCTGACACTACCCACTTCCATTACCTGATATCCCGTCAGAGCACCATGCTCACATTTCATTTAAAGACGACACCTCCCCCTGCTAGTCCCTTGTGCATATGGTAAAGCATTTCGTAGCCGGTAAGAAATCTAGCACATTCCAGACATGAATTTTAAATCACTACTTACATGACAAAATGCCCTTCTGTCTTTCAAACGCTGTAGAAACTAACCTTACCTTACAAAGCACTTCACCGCAATAGAAATTTTTACTTCATACCTCGTCTGGAAGGATAAAGGGGAAGTGAACGTAAAAATAAAAACTAACGGTTGCTCAGGTGCAAATGCTCATGGCTTGTATGCAAACACAGTAGCATACAAATCAGAAATATATGCAGCTGGTGTTTCAAAAATGCTTATTTGATTTGACTGAAAACAACAAAAAATATTAATTTAAACAGAAAAATACAATTGAGAATTAAGGACGGAATAAAAACATTTCACTAGAGGCTCAAAAAGTCAATAAAGAGAACGTTAAAATCTAATTTGTTTTTCAGAGAAATAGAAGTAATGAGAGTAATAATAAAAACAAATATGTAAAATAACATCATGTTGAGGGAATTGGATAGCACTGAATATAAACAAAGAATTGTATTAAAATGAGAAGGAGGTAAAATTTCAGAAGATTAGTTTTCTGGTCAGAAAAGTTAAGGACTCTCAAAAAGATCTTTTGGCGTACATCAAAACCAGAAAAGAAAAACCTACCAAGGCCGCTAGATCATCATAAAACAAATTGTAAAACTGTTAATACTGAGAATACGCAGAACTAAATATTCTTATAATATCCATCCCACAATGTTGATGAAAATAGTCTATTCTAACAGGAATCCAAAGGGTACCCAACAGCAGCTATTGAAGGTATTTCTGTCAACAGAATCAGATCATTTGCAAGCAGAAGTCTCTGTGATTTTTCAAAAAGGACAATTAGGGAAGTAAACACCCATCTTTCAGACTGAGATCAATGCCAGGCGGTTGAAGAAATGGCTTATATGGGAATTGACGAATAAAGATGGATAATACAATTAATAAGAACACAGTTTTATGAAAACCAAGATGTCCTATGTTAAGCTAATACCTTTTTAATGAGACCTCTGTGTGTTAACAGGGGTGTAATTCTTTTGTAAACCATTAAAGAAGCATCAAGGGACAAAATGATTAATTAAAATCATACAAAATCAATACAACACATTTAACATTACTAAAATGTTGCTACATAGGTTTCAAAATGCAACTGCAAACATCAGTCATTGTGCACATACGCTTCCAGTACCATCCCACAGCAGTTAACTCTCTGCCTATCTTGTTTTCTGTTATTTAGACTTAGGAAATGAGTTAGGAGAGACAAACCACGACTGATCAAGCTGTCTGATGATGCAGAGAAAGGAACCGTTAGATAGTGTTGATGACAAGACAGAGGCAGAATGGTGCAGTCCACCCAGTAAACTAGCACAAAATCATTGTTTTGGGACAGGGCCATACTAACAATATCGGTAAGTATATAGTAATCTATCCTGGGAAGCAATGACTACAAAGGAGTCAGGAGTCCGGACAGATAATCAGAAGAATGGCAGGTCCCTATACGAATCTGTGACCGTGCTGTAACAGTTGTATTTCCTTTATAGGAAACATATACAACCTTTAAGGTTGTATTTCCTTTATAGTGGTGAAATTGTTACAGTGAACCTACAGCACGATCCATTCAAAAGAGGATGCGCTGCCCACAGACCCTCCAGCACCAGTGGAATACAGCTTAGCACCGGCGCTCTTTCAACCCGCCTTTTCAGTGGCCAGTACAAAGCCCTGCCCAGCCCATCATTCTTCCAAACCGACCACAACATTACCTTATCCCAGGGGTCTGACCCCACTCCAATACGGGCAGTTTGACCATGTCAGACAACTCTATCATTTTGTAGCTCAAGAACGGAGTAATCAATGTTACAGATGTTTACAGCAAGAAAAAACAATGGAATAATTAATGAAAAGTGAATATAAAGAGAAATAAGAACACTTTAATGTTAATTACTCAAGCCGTTTCTCTCCAGGGAGACACTGTTATTTTAAAGGGCATGTTCACTTAAAACAATGTAAGATCTACTGCTACTATTTTTTCCCAAAATGTGTAGCTTCTGATTTGTGACTATGTTCAAGCTTATCATCACAAAAGCCAAATATAAAGTGAAATTTAACACAGGATCTTGATTTCCCTATATCCTCTAAAATAGAAAGATGCTTGCTTTGAAAAGGTGACCAAAACTTATCATGAATTTCTACAGGTGATCTAATCATCTTTTACACTCACATTTCATTATTTTGCAACTGAAAATACACTTTAAAATTTCTTCCTATTGAAATATCTTCTCCTTTTATTGACTTAGTTCCTTCACCTTCTCAATATCCAAATATATTGTTACCTACAAACTTGCTGTGAGTCCTCTGGGAACCTTTAGTATCACACCAATGATCTCAGGGATGCATAAATGTGTATCTTCCCTGGACTGCTACAATAATGGCAAGAGGTCAGCTCTCAGACAACAATGCCAATTCCTCTGTGTTTAGCTTTCAGAAAAATTATTTCTAGAAACTCTGGACAAGGGCCTTGAATTCAACTGAGGACCCCAGAGCATAACTTGAATTTCACTAGCATAGAATAATGTGTCAAACATACTGTTTAAATTGCTATTTTCTACCATTTGACAGTTTCTTGGGAAAAAAAAACCTTTGTAAAAAAAACTGTGGGAAAAGCAAACGCTCAAAAGAACTTGAGGTCCATTTTCTTCCAAAGGTAAAGCTTACAACAAAAATTCTGTTTCTGTTTCTAGTCTGCTTCTGACACATCTGTATAGCATAAAGCAATAAAATGACTTCTGGCTATCCAGAAAACCATTTTAATCCAAACAGAAAAATCGAAGGAGAGAAGAGGGACCAGGAGGGAGATGAAGAATAGGATCTTAGGTAGATATGAAAGCCAATCACATAAGGGTTTTTTTTTGTAGGCAAAACAGTGACTGTACCCAGTTTGTGATTTTTGAGAGTTGATACAGGAACCAACAGACTGAGTATCAGTCAACGTTACTGCCTCTGGCCTTTACTACAGCTAAACTATATAATAAAATATGTTTTTCCCCAGCAAACGTGTAATTTTGGCTTTATTTAAAAACAGCACATTTAAAAGAAGCACCTGTGTATTTGCAGGATCAGGAACAAAGTGTGGTCAGTAAAACTGCCGCCACCCACTGCTCCCCCTCAAGGCAGGCCCATATGCTGTTCCTCGTGCCCCCGAGCCTGGAAGAGAAAGATAAAATTCCATGTTGCTTCATGAAGCAGCTGACAAGACTCCTCAGAACTGCTGTCCCTGATAACAATGCTTGAAAAAGTTTGCTTCGAGACTTTAAAGCTTTTGCTGAATCTTCCTAGCAGTTAATGTATGCCACCCTCACAATCAGCCCTTCCATTCAACAGCTTTGCCTTTGCTTTATCACTGAATTTCTGCTTTTGACGCCACATTAACATCGAGGATGGAGCTTCACCCTACGCAGCAGCTGCCCTGCAGCCATAAGCGACCCCACCAAACCCACCCTGTGGTCCCCCAACGCGTCAGCGCTTCGAGGCCACACTCGGCGGCGCCCCGGGGCTCCCGCTCCCGGCTCTGAGAGGGCCCAGAGGGCCAAGGCCTGGCCTCACCTCAGGGAGGCCTGCGGCCACCAGGCCCCGCCGCTCGCCCCCTGCCCCACACCGGGACCCTCCGCCCGCTCCTCAGAGGGATGACGTCCCGCCACCGACGTCGCATCCTCATGCAGAATTACGTCACGCCCTTGGGGGATGAC
>VZSZ01011237.1:274721-307563 GCA_013398815.1 Ibidorhyncha struthersii | reverse complement strand
ATGCGCGGGGTATCCTGAGCGCGTCTCAGCGCCCCGCGCATGCGCGCTGGGCGAGGACCGCGCCCTCTCCCTGCGCATGCGCACGGCCTTCCCGCCATCGGTTGCTATGGTGATGCCGGCCCGGTCCCCACCCGCGTTGCCCACTAGGCAGGGCCCGGGGGATGGAGGCGGCCCGGGGCGCCCCCTGGTCCTCGCCCCGGGGGAACAGACGGTAGTCTCCCCTCGCCGGGCAGGCAGCGAGGCGAACCGGGCCTGAGGCGGGCAGTCCGGCGGCCGCCGTGCTCCAGGGGAAGCGGCGGCGGGCCGGCCGTCTCCCCGCGCCTCAGGGCCGCAGCCGGGCCAGGCCCCGGCCCGGGGGAACGCGGCGCGCTGGAGCGTTTGATGAAGTTCTCGGCTCTGGTTGCAACTTACATGAATTAACTAAATACCCCCGAAAGAGGAAAGCGTGCAACATTGCTTACTAATATTTTAAGAGAATTCTAATCCATATAAATATTCATACCTAGAAAAACTGTGAATAAGGCAATAAATACCACATGAGCACGGCACTGTCACTAAAAGTCACTCATCTTCACATTTAAAACCTAAGGTACATGTTTGCAGCTGTAATCGTAAAGCACTGAGGTTCTAATGAATGCTGTGCTGCTCCAACAGAAATTAATGGCAGTATCGAATTTTTGAGGTGAGCAGTTACATAGCTCAGGCTCTGGCAGAGCTCATCTGCCAAAAGAAAGAGCGTTGCCTTTTTATTTTGTACATCTTACTACCTGGGGTTGAACCGGAACATGGATGCCATTTTTTCACTAAGGCTCAGAGACCTCATACTGAATATTAACTTGGAGTTGGGATCAACAATCATTTCCTCCAAATGAATCAATTGTGGCCAAAGGTCTGCAGGTGGAAAATCACCAGAGATGCAATGGGTGTGTGTGTGTGGGGGGGTCACACACGGGATTTGCCTGTTGAATGCATGTTTTGTGTTGAAATCAGGCTTTCTTTCTCAATGTTTGGTATGGCTGCAGCAAGAACCAAAATCACTCCTGGGTAACACTTCTTAACAGGCCAAGAGGCAGAGAGGAGAGGTTTAGTGGCACACCAGACACGCTGGGGCTGACATGCCTATTAGTTAACATCAAGATAAGCATTTTACTAACAAATACAAAGCACTGCTTCAAACTATGAGCAATATGATGGCTGCTTTACACATAACATTTATTTTTCCAGAATTATATCTTGATCCGTAATTTGACATCACCAAGAGAAACTGACACTGTCATAGCATTGCTTGTTTGGAAAGCTTATAGAAAAAAAATGATCAACTTTTAAAATAGAAGCAGCTCCTGAGGCACCATGCTTTTTCACTTCCAGCAAAGCAATTTGATTTTTAACCCATGCTAAATTAAAACGATTTTAGCTGGAAACCCTTGAACTTTAAGCAAAGAATCGGTGCCCCCGGTTATTTTGGCAGGACTGATGGGCATATGTTCTGCAGTGAATCTCCCCAGGAGATGCAATGAGCCCATGTCAGTATGAGAACCCAAAACTGATATGAAGAAATCCTTTGGTTTGTGTCTTTCAACACTTCTGCTAGTTTATTCAAGTTCTTTCTCAAGTTGCTACACTTAAGGGAATTAGAAGCACTCTTAAGAAAATCCTGCAAGAACTTGCAAGCGCACATTGCACAAACATACTGAAAAACACTCTGGTTATGATGTACTGAGACACCGCATTGGTTCCACAAGGACAACTAAGCCAAGTCAGGGTAACATTTTGTTGCACAGTACCGTAAACGCAAACCAAATTCAAAAGCACCAAATATTTAAAAGAATAACCGGGAGGAGTTGGAGGGGCACCTCCGGAAGGCGCCGGACAGCCCGCAAACCCCACCCCACACCTGCAGTCGGGGAAACCGCCCACCGGTGTTCAAAGCGATGCTGAACACAGCAACATGTGCATCTTCAGCCAGACCAGCCTCCAAAACGCAGCTGCCAGGCAACGCTGCAGCCTTCTACTGCCTTTCATGTAGTCAAATGCAATTTTCTATTCCAACAGCGCTGAGATACCAGAGAAAAGAGCCCCTGAGAAATGCGAAAGGTGTAACATGCACACACAAGTTTTTTCATCACTTAAATCCTTTAAAGTGCTCAATGTGAGGAGCACAAACACCCCAAGACTTGACACGCAGCTCTCCCCAAATCAGGCGGCTGATTGGAGGCAGACTATGTGATTCTCCATGTAGACCTACTGGACTTATGCTAGAAATTTTGTAATAATTCCTTTTTTCTCCCCATCAGGGAACTGCTTTGCATCAGATATGGCATAGGGCCCCAGTGCTTTAGACTCTAGTATGAAAATCTTGGCTTAATTCAATGCATGCTTCTGGTACTCTCCCATGAATTGTAACCGTATAGATGCAGGCAGGTCCCTGAAACAGCAACGCTTCTGATACACGTTGTGAAAGACAGGATATTTACTACCACACTTTGGTTTTGAGCTGTCTCTGCAGAAGACAACGATTATGGAACTTGCGGACACTATTGCCAGTTCTGAAATGTTTTTAAAATAACTGTGCTTGAATTCACTGCGCAATGGTATTTATAGTAAACATGTTTATCTACATATCTATGAATACACACATTACATATTTTATATATATACGTATACATATTTATCCCCAGTATGCTAGTCAGCATTTCTCAAAATTTGTGTTTTGCTTTGTTATCTCTGCTCAGTCTGATGGGCAGATCTACTGATCGGTGCCAAGACTTGCAATGCTGGTGGCTCTTTGGCAGCTCCAGATTAACTTTTTAAAGCTTTCGATACAAATTGATTGAATCCAGGTCAGTGGTGATCAGAGAAGCAGCCACGGAGGCCAATACCAATGAGTAAAGTTTAGGGTTTGCATTAATTTATTGTGTTAATCTGCCCTTCTCAGCACAATACTCAGTGTGCCGAAGTCTCCTGAAAGGGCAAAACAAGCACAAATGCAGCATTTTCCTCAAAAGCAGGTTTGTTTTGTTTTCCTCTAAATTGTGAATTTTGGGTCGATGCATGCCACTATATCCATCTCCTCTTGTAAGCCTGCCAGAAAAATATGCGTGTTTCCATTCAGTAAGTCACACAGCACGAGTTAGAGCATGCATGTCAAATTAACTTGTTATAAACTATAATTTGTCTTGTTCTCCTGGGAGGCGAAATCAAATATAATTTCCAGGAAGAATCACCATCATTCAGTAAGGGCACAGGGCATTAAACATGCTAAGAATCTCTAAACACTTTAAAAATACAGCGCCCAACTAAAAAAAAAATAAAAATCCATATCCTTCGATTTCTTGAAGCACAGTGCAAGACAACTTAGAACACTTGTTTTTTAAAATATCTGCTAAGCCGCTTGAGACAGAACAAGTCCAGTGACTGAAACACACGAGCAAAACAAAACTCAAGTTGAATCTGTCTGAATCTCCTGTCACAGCTCTGACTTCCTGAGTTTCTAAGGGTTTCATTTGGGACATTTCCATGAGGATTTACTTACTGATTTACTTCTGGATCAGGTTTTAACCCCAATTACCCCTCATTTACTTGGGCTGCTAAAGGAGATCCAAGCTTTGCTTGGCTTCACAGACCGCTGCTTTGTTAACTGCTATTACCTGACCCCAAATCCCTCGCAGATCGTATCTTGACATTTGGAATAAATTTGGACAGATACGTTTAATGGACAATTCATTATGATACCTTTTACCACAAAGCTTAAAAAGAGGAGGAAACTCTGCTTCTTTCACCATTTTTTCATCCTTCCCGCTGCTGTAAATAGATCAACAGCAATGAGACAATCAGGAGTTCTTACAAATTTAAGTACTTGCAGAAGCCTTTGGTCCTTGCTTCTCCTGCCAACTATTCCATTTTGACCAGGATTTACGGCAGGCTTTTTTACCCATTCCCACCTGTTCACGTTCCAGACTGTTTCCAGGAGCAGTGCGATGGGAAGGGGTTTGCGATTTGAGATACAGTTCTTGCTAGAAGGGGCTCCAGGTCTGACAATGGGAGACAGCCCCAAGGAGCACCCTTCTGTCATGGGTGAGAATGGGAAAGTGACTGTCCAGGCAGATAAACTCCCCTCTTGGCCTGGACTGTGCTGCAACCACAGCATCGGCCACTAAGTGGTCTAGAGACCACGGAGGTTAAGTGTAAAGGGGGAGGTAAAGGAGAAACAACAGATGATTCTGATTGCAGAGGGAGAAAAAATTACTTTTTTTTTTTTTTTTTCTGGAAGAAAAGCTTCCTGCTGATGAAAGAAAAGGAAAACCCGTGTTCAACCCACTCCAGAAGCGTTAGGAGGTGAGCTGTTCTGGGTCAAGAAAGATAGCAACATAGATTTTAGCATCCCATCCTCTTCTTCCCAAGCAATAGGGGAGACAACCAGCTGGAAAGGACTTTGCACAGGATAATTCCAGCAAGCGGCCAAACTTCCAGGTCTCCTCTGAAATCCCAGGAATTTTTGAACCCAGGGATTACTGGGAAAGCACGTGATGTCACTCGATAAAATTTGGGCAGACCCAGAACTGCCCTGGGAAGAATTTCCAAATGAACAGGGCATTGGGCAGAGATGCTCTCAAAGCTGCTATTACATTTGTGTCAGTTGCCTCATCCAAACCCAGCAGGTATCTGTCTTTATGCCTCTGGATCTTGGAGGAGGCTTGTTCCACTTTGTGCTGGGATTCTTGAGTTCTGGGCTGTGTCCCTAACTCAGATTCACTGTGTTTCTTAGCGAAATTTATTTAAGCTCCATGCAGACCTTATTTGTACAGTAAGAATAATTCTGACTTACTTCACAAGGAGAGTGGGAGGATTGATTAACAATTGTGAGCCACTACAGAAGTGCTAAACATTATTAATAGCTCCCAAGTTTTCTTCTTTTGGAAACAGTGGCCATTTCTTGCCATAATGTTTTAAACAGTTGCTACTCAAGGAGCTTAGATTGCAGATTCCTGGCCTGCGGTTTGTCCATAAATCATAGACCTGGAGCCTACCCAAGACACTCTCGATAGTCTCAGCAGGAAGTCTGGAGGAGAGAAAACTCTGTTCTCAATCTGGCCCAGTGAACTACTTTATGGGCCAGTCCAGTTTCAAGGTCCCGAGCCAGACGTGAGAGGGATTCTGTCCAAGTTTAAAAGCACGAGGTCTCAGGAATGTCCTTTCAAACTGCATTTCACTGCCTATAAATATTTTCCATCTTCTGCCCTGGAGGATATAGGTTTGACTCCACAGCTGATGGGCCTGGGCAGAGCAGGACAGAAGGCCACACCGTTTATCACCAACAGTTTGTCAGCATACAAAGTTTAACTTGTAGAAAAAAGAACCCAACCCATACTAAAAGCGACTTCTGAACAAAAAAAAATCCCCCCAAAAACAACAACAAGAAAAAGAGACAGGCAGTAGTTAGTAAGGTCCCAGTAAAAATCAAACCCGATAGATCAATTTTCTGCATAAAGCGGGGTTCAGCATTCCTTACAGCCAGGAAAACAAATAAGCTCCATGAGATTCTTCCAAGTTTGAGATCCCCAATTCCAACCCATGGGGAAATTTGGTAGCACAAACGCAGGAGGACACAACTAGCCCACGCTGGGCGCTTCACAGCACCACTCCCACACGTTGCACACTCTTAGAACACTTGGTTCACCTCCATATGCTAGAAAAATCAGGGGGGCACTACTCTCGCTGCAGGAAGAGCACAAGCCGGAGAGAAACTAGTTAGTGGCAACACTTTTGAGGATGAGTAATTTAGTATCTGAGTGGAGATGATGGGAGCTGGAAGAGCACAACCGCAGCTTCACCACTACAAACAGCACTGAAGTTCTGATGCAAGATCCATCCAAGCCTTCTCTGCTTGCACTGCATGTTTTGAGGTTGCACAGAAAGTGAAAAACCAGGTTCTAACTAACTTCCCATGCCTTCCTTTTACCATCATGCTTGAAACAACTTGTCCTTTACAGTGCTCATTTACTGAAGAGCCTCTGCTGCATTCCATGCGGAGGTCCTTTCAGAGCCAAAGTCATCTACAGACTAGCTTTTGAGCGACTTGCCTGTATTCCCATCAGCACTTCAGTTTGTGTCCATCAACATCATGCTCCACATCCCCCTTTTCCACTGGGATCTGTTCCGTTAGCCATGCATAAAATCTTCATACACCAGCACTCTCTGCAGGTCTTTGCAAAATGAAAGGGAAAGCTGAGTCTGAGAGGTGAGGACTCAGAGAGGCTGCTGGTGCCGGCCACGATGAAGCTTAGGCAAAGCATCAGACAAAGCAGCATGATAAAGTATGTGAGACGTGGGTCAAAGCACCCTCCTGATCCCACTGCTACTGCTCCTCGCTGCCTACGGGCTCCCAGGACTATCGCCACCTCTCAGCGTTTGATGGGTACAGTGCCAAAGGGTAGGCTGCACTCCAGTAACAGAAACCTTATTCGATCTTTTAGTCACGAATCTCTCATGGCAAAAAATTAGCACCTTGAGGGCTGCTGAGATTCCCGGAGGATTCCCAGGACTGGAGAGGTTAAAGACGTGTCAAACAGTTCATGATCCTCTCAGAGTAAGCATGCTCTACTTCTCACTGCATCAGATTTTATAAATTAGCATGGAGCTTCAGTTCAGGCACTGAATCAATAGATGCTATTTTTAGCCACTGTACCAGTGACCACCAGGTGACCAGCCTGCAGGCTAATGCACTCACCTGCTGTACTGTTAGCATCAGAAAACCACCAAAGGTTTTAATTTCTTCAGTCTGTATTCATGAAACACACTGTATTGTGAAGTGCCCACACTGTATTGCTCCTTTCAAGTGTCCTACGAGGCTCTGTACATCCGCGTATAGCATCTGGTAATTTTTCCTGTGTATTTACGTCAATTTTCATGGCAAAGGATCTTACATCTACTTGGAAGACGGGAATGCTGTCCAGCCTCCAAAGGGTATAGCTGAACTCCACAAATGTTGTCTACTTCCAGAAGCAAAAACCTTACGCATGTTTACCTGTGCCAGCTTAGCTGCTGGCTTACTCTTCTAACCTTGGAGTGTGGACAAATTAAGGCTATTTTGTTATTGCACAATCAAGGAACCCAGTGTAATCAAAAGATGCCACCTGTATCTTACCAGGAGCTGGATCAAGACCTGTGGCCTCTAGCTGAGCTACACAGCTACCCTAGGGATGGCGAAGGTGCCTCCTTGTTCTTCTCAACACCCCCTAAACTGTCACATTAGTTCCTCTTCTGCATCTGAATAAAAATGAAATTTTAGGTGATGTTAGTAAAACTTCTAAAAATGGTACCCCATGCAGCAGACCCTTTTCCTTCCTCTTTGCATAGCCGGGCTTCCTTTAGCTTAAAGAGCTGGCGGATGTCCCGTCCAGCAGAGCATCCGAGCAGTTACCCAAATCCAGTTCCATAATCTCAATCTGGCAATTTAAAGATAAGCTAAACAAGTATCACGGCTGCCTCCAAGCCACCAGTGAGCAGGAGAAAGAATTTTTGTAAACCAGTTTGCATGGTGTAAAACCAGATGCACAGAGGGAAATCTTAGTGTGGCATTTTCTGTTACGAAGGCGTCTTCTGTTGAACGGCCATTTCTCCTTAGAAAGGATTCAAGGGGCTAAACTCCATTTTCAAAGACAAAGCTAACAGGGTTCATAGCTACAGATTCGCCCGTTTTCCCTCCACACACTCTGCTGCTACCTACTGTTGTTTTCACAGCCCTCTCTTCCCACCACCGTCCAGTGCCTGATGCCCTGAAGAACCACACAGCATCTGAAGAGAGAAGAACCAACAAGTCACCAGCTAGAAGACACAAAGACCAACAAAGTAAAGGGAAGAGAGAAGAGTGGAAGGGTCTGGAAAAGAAGAGGATTTTATTTATCATAAATACAGATCCACTATACATGCAGTTTATCCCACAGAAGAGGTAAACCCCCTGGATGCTCTCCAGAAAGCCACATGCTGGAAAGCTGTTTCCCAGTTACTTCCCCTTCTTCACAGCAAGGCCAGGATGAACTCAATTATCCAGCAGCTCGGTGATCTTTTCTGTCATGGGATTGTACTGACACGTTCCACCAACAGCATCTGTGTCTGCTAATGGCAGCAATCTCCATGCCAGCAAACTCCTCCTGCCTGGTCAGAGGTGGAGGTTTCTTAACAAATTAATTAGCTCTGTCAGTGCCTGTTCGGAGCACACTGGTGCCCAGGGATTCAGTGGATGGGGGGGGAATTAAAGACCTAACTGGGAATCTCGCTGCCAACATCTGTTTTGGGAAAGGCCATTTCTAGAAACAGTATGAAATGAGGCTCTTCAGGCTTGTGCCAGAAATTTGGGCATATTGTTTTAGCAGCAACCTCTGGATTTTGCTGCCACTAAGAACGTTGCACTTTGAACAGGCTGATAACAAATGATCTAATAATTACAACTGGCTCCTCCCTGTGCAGCGAGGGTGGGAAGTCCCCTGCATTCTCCCTGGCCCTCTGCCACGTGAACCCCTCGCTGCACAGTGCCTGCAAGCAGATGCTGCAACAGCTGACAGAGCAACTGCACTTGAGGAAAGAGACATCAGCACGGAGTTCATCCTTCAGTCTTCTGGGGCTCAGTTCTTCTCCAAGATTCTGGTGAGGAGTTCATTCAGCCGGCTCACCATTGGTCTTGGATCCTCATTCAGTCCTGCTGCTATCATGGCGTTCTCATAAATCTGAAAAAGAGAAGTAAGCATCAAATAAGCAGCAAGAATGAGCTGGGGAGGAATCGAATGTCACTCTCCAGGACTTGCATGCTGACACCAACCATGTCTTCTAAGCCGCGTGCTAGGAAAACACATGGACCACAAGTACCAGAAATACCCAAAGGAAAACCAGAGAAGGATGTGATTCCTGCCCGCTACAAGGGCTTCACCGTGTTCCTTGCCACACACGGTCTGCAAGCTGGTGCTGGGGAGGATGGTGCCACTTCTGGAAAAGGCCTGGCTCTCACCTGATCAAGCAACAGCTGGGCCAGATCAGGCTGACTGTCCTTCAGCTCGTTAAGCTTCTTAATCAGAGCATGCCTGTAAGAGTGAGAGACATCAACCCTAAGACTTGGTATTTCACAGAATGGTTTAGGTTGGATCATCTTAAAGATCATCTAGTTCCAACTCCCCTGCCACGGGCAGGGACACCTTCCACTAGATCAGGTTGCTCAAAGCCCCATCCAACCTGGCCTTGAAATTTTTGGACCCAATGAGAAAATTATTTCCAGAATGAGCAGCTAAGCCAAGGTGGGACAGAAGAGGTTCTACCTAAAGGCCAAAATAGCTCCAACTTCCTTGCTCCTGTTCCAGTGGCTTCTCTCTCCTCTCCCACCCTGTCCCTACAACCCCCATGGTCCCCAGAGGGCTGGACACAGTGTGTGTGGGTGGTTCATGTCAACTGTGCTATGCACCCTCCCAGACCAAGGCACTTAAGGGGGAGGGCTCTGCTAATTGTGAGCCTCACATTGCCTCTTCTCCGCCTCCACCCCAGCAAGACCGCAGTGCCCCAGGCTTAGCACTGGCATTGCTCCCCCTTACCCTGTATTGATCTCCAGGGTGGGCTGCAGGAGCTGGGCACGCTCCTCTTGGGTCTTGGCCAGCTGCTGCATGCGAAGAAAGTGGCGGGCAGCCCCCATCTCGAGCACAGTGATCATGGCGGGGTGGGTGTCCAGCCGTGTGGTCACCTGTGGCAAAACCAGCAGTCAGTGCCGAGATGGAAAATGAGTGTGGTTTAGAGGTGGGGAAGCTCAAGGCCTCAGGGTCTCCTCAGCACAGATCCATACCAAGCCCCTGCACGATTCGTCCCCGACCCACAGAAGCTGCCTGAACCAGCAGGAAAGCTGGGGGCCCAAGTGGCCCCACTGGTCCACAGGCAGTAGCTCGCAGCTGGACCCAAAGCACTCCTTGCCAATAAGCCTTTCTAGTCCATAGGCAAGACAGTCACCAGCCTGTCTTCTGGCAACCTGAGCATGAACTAGTAAAATGGGCTTTGCTCATGACACATTAAGACGTGGTGGTTCTGCTGCCACACTGACCATCCAAATGGCAAATGCCAGCATTCGTACCATTTACAGAAAGGAGGCACGGAGAAAAACCATTTCTCTCAAGGTCCAAAGGAAAATCTGTAGCAGCAGACCCCAAATCAACCGCTATTTTTTTTCCCCCTAGATTATTACCTCCATGGATCTCCTGTACTCAGTTACCCAGGCACAGGATACCTACCTTAACACCAGTGACTCGAGAGCCTAAGGCATTTCTCATCCAGGCCATCAGATCCTCAGCCTCCTTCTCTGTCAGACGTTCTGCAGCTGGCAGGGGAAAGAGGGCACACCTGAGTGCACATCTTTACTCCTGAGCTCAGTCCATTTCATACTTCCATTTATCTGTTCTCTTGCGGAAACGGGAAGGCAGCACCACCCAGCACACAGCTACGTACATGCCCTCATCCCAGACCGTGCCATACCCAGAGAGGGCAGGCTCACATCCCGCTAGCGCCTGCCAGCCTCTGTCAGGGCACCAGATACACACGTGTTGTTAAAACTCAAATCACAGAAACGCCACATATGACATGCCGTCTGTTTAAATTAGCAAATCGCTTAAACTTTGACCATGTGGGATGAAAGGGATCTGCAAGAACTGCAAGTCGCCTTGAAGCACGAGAATGGCAGGATGGAAAGGGAGTGCTCCTGCTCACACGCTCAGGAGCTGCAAGAGCGCTGGGGGAGGTGTACCCTCACTGGCTGGTGCAGGGCGGCAGGACCGCACGCAGCAGAAAGGGCCAGAGGAGCCTCACGATACCTGGCTGGCTCTCCTCAAACTTCTCTTCCTTATAGTGATCAACAACAATATCTGTCTCCACCGAGATCAGCTTCTTCTTGTCAAACTCCCGAAGGTGCAAGAGCGTCAGTTCATCAAATTGCTCATAGCAGAACAGGACCTGTGCCAAAAAAGGGACAACACCACATTGTTTGGGATGTAACAGCACTTCCTCCTTCCCAAGGCAACTCTGCCCCAAAGGGCAAGAACATCACAAGGGAAACTAGCAGGTTCAACCCCGTGGTGACTATCGCTCAGGGCCCCCAGTGAAAGCAAACCCTTGGAGGGCTTTGTTATCAGGGGTGGCAGGTCTGCAGCTGGACAAGTCCTGCTGCCCCATGGAAAGTGAGAACCAGCACGAACTCCAGTCCTGAAAGGGCCCCCTGCCCGCAGAGGACACCTGTAACACCGTTACCAGCCCTGCACAGCAGCTCCCAGGCTCCCGTTCTGGAGTTCAGCAAAGGTATTAAACAGACGTCAGAACTAGATGTCGGCACAAGTACTAACCCGCCCGCACAGAGTGTGTGACAGGTCCTTCCTGGCCTCACTCTGCAGTAGCCAGTCTGAGTGGAGACAGAGGGAGCCCGGGCAAAGACAGTGCCGGGGCAGGGGTCCATCACTGCCCTGCTCAGCTCTGAGATCCAGGTGAGCCCTGACCACGGATGCCGTAGCTCAGGGTGTTCCCCTGGCCATGCCACACTGCTCACCCACCTCCATGTCCTTTTTCTTCATGGCCTCAAAGTACGGGGAGTGCTCGGCCAGGTGCCGGTTGGGTGCACACAGGTAGTAGATGTTTCTGCTCCCTGCCTTCATGCGGGAGGCGTAGTCAGTCAGGCTGGTCAGCTGGCCGGCGGGCAAGGCGGACGATTCGTAACGTAGCAACTTTGCTATGTCCTCCTGGAAGAAATGTGCTCCTGTGAGCTGAGGGCAGGTGACTATAGCTCTACCTGACCACTCCCAGCCCCAAGACGTCCCTTTGTAGCGTGCAGGCCTGTTTGCAGCCCTGCAAAAAGGCTCAGGGGATTCTGAGTCTCTCCTTTCCTGCTCCAGATATCAAGGAGGCAGAAAAGTGACCTAGACAGAATGTAGGTCAAGCTCTCCTGGAAATGGGAATCCAGGCAGAGGACAACAGAAGGGGAAAGCCCTACTTTATCGCCTGTTGTAGTTCATAGTGCATCAGGGAAGGCTGACAACACGGTGTGGGTACAGAGACTCCACAGTGTCTTGAATGAAGTGGGAAGCAGCACCCAGTCAGAAAGAGCGAGAGTTAGGGCACTGGAGAATATGTAGGTCCTGTTAGATCCAGGAACACAAGTTATGGGCGTGTAAGACTCAGAGCTAAGTGGCAGCCTCCCTCATCCCAGGTCACCGTAGCAGCAAATACTCTTTCCCCACAGCTGCAGCACTTCAGGACTTCTGGTACCTTGACATCCTGCTCTGCTATCGTGACAATCCCCTCTCTCATGAATACGCCATAGTCCTCAAAGAATTTGGCATATTTCTCAGGGTCCTTCTTGCTCTGGTCAATAAAGAACTTGATCAACCTCTTCTGCAAAACATCTCGGAGCTTCCTGCAGCAGGAACAAGCCTTTTTAAAAGATAGCTCCTAGACCAAGACAAGAGATTTTAGGTGAACATCCCTCTTCCTGTGCAGAGTTTAAGTGATGCATTTGCAAATATGAGGACAAAGAAGAAACTCTAGGTCCACTGTCTCCTTTCCATGGCTCTACATCCATTCTTTGTATCTCAGTCAAGAGCAGCTCTTGAGCTGGAGAGATAGCAAGGGTTTGATACAAATGTACTCAGCTCAAATCTTCAGTAACTCCAGCGACTTGGCGATGCTGCAGTACCTAACTAACCATGCACAGGGCATCTGTCTCACTCCCACAGCTACCCTTAAACACGGGAAGGAAGCGGCTATAAAAGGGTTACAATTGTAGGAATGCTTTCTGAAGGCCTGAAAATCCTCTGTGAAGTGACAGGGTTAATTTGGTGACTATAGCGAGGCATTTTACCAGCTGTAGAATACAAAGTTAGCCATCAAACCTAGCAAGGTAACAGCGCCAACGCTAAGGAATAAGAGCCTACTCTTATCCTTCCCTCCAGTTCCAACAACGGCAGGTGTTTGAGAGGGGACTCAAAGGACTAAAAGTAAGGAAAAACCATAAGGAAAAACCAAAGCCAGATTTAAGGGGTTCTTAGAGGAGACTGGCGGGCCGGCAGTTAGCTTCACTGGGCCTCAGCACTAAATGAAAACCCTGCTGGCTGGCACTCGGTTTTTGACAAATGTGCGTGTGAGCACAGCAGAGCTTTGAAGGAAGTGTGGAGACAACAGGCACAAGTTGCTGTTTGAAGATCGACACGTAAATAATGTGTAAATAATAAAAACTAAAGTACGGCCCAGCTTCCTAGTACTGACAGCTGACTTACTGCTTGGTTTTGTTTTCCAAACCACTTGGTGGTGCAGAACAGACACTTTAAATAGCAAATCCACTGCTGCTGCAGACCAGAGATACCACAAAGCAGCCTAGGGGATGAGGGGCACACAGCCCAAGCAGGTGGCAGCAGATTGTATGACACAGGACACTGCTCCCACATCGCAAGATATGACCAGCATGGCTGAGAACTCACTTTATAGACTACAGAAATTCTCAAGGATGGAAATGCTGCAGCTTACGTGCCAGGTCC
The DNA here is from genome assembly GCA_013398815.1 of Ibidorhyncha struthersii. Lineage (NCBI taxonomy): Eukaryota > Metazoa > Chordata > Aves > Charadriiformes > Charadriidae > Ibidorhyncha > Ibidorhyncha struthersii. The sequence goes on along the minus strand of VZSZ01011237.1, from coordinate 294,022 downwards.
CTCCAAGCCCTTCTAACTATCCCACAATGTCCCCTCCTCAAGCAGCACGAAGCCAGAAGAGCCTCAGCAGTCCACAAGATCCACCTCTTGCTTACCTGATAAGGGAACTCTCCTGCAGCAGCTCCCTGCTGAGGTTCAGGGGTATATCCTCACTGTCCACGACACCTGGAACACAGAGCAACCCTTGAACAGTGAGGCAAAACCAAGTGCCAGTCTCAGGAAGGCAGCCCCTCGCCTCACCCCCTGCGGAATCCATAGTCCACAGCTCACTATTCCTGGTCCCAGCACACACCTCTAAGAAAACGCAGCCATTTAGGCAGGATGTCTGCAGCTTTGGTTTGGATGAGAATTTTGCGGCTGTAGAGGGCAACGCTGGAGCCCAGTTCCCTGCTGATATCAAACATGGATGGTTTCTGCAGGAACAAGAGACAGAAGGGTGAACACCAGCACTGTGCAGGGCTCCCCGCCGCACACTATGCTGCAGTATCTCTGTGGCTGCACCAGGTCATACTGTGGGTCTTCACTACCAGCGCTGAACCCAACCAGAGCTGAAATCTCGGCTGTCTTCCCTAGGGACCTACCTGAACAACCTCCCTGCTCCCGTCGCGGCTCCATAGCCCCCCACAATTATCCTCTTGCACCCAGCCCACTGCAGAGACGCCACACTGGACAGTCCTCCTTGCCATTCTGCAGCCTTAGCTGCCTCCTTTCCCTAAGGAGCTCTCTCCTATTCTCTCCTCTTCAGAGCAACCGGGCAGGTGTCCCACTGTTCCCTGGACAGAAGGGCACGTACTTGCTCAGGCACATAGAAGATGCTGCGGATGTTGAGGGGAGCATCCGTCTTGTAATGCAGGATGTAGCGCGGCTTGTCATAAGCCTGCGCTATGAAGCGGTAGAACTCCTCGTGCTGCCACTCGCCGATGTCCTTGGGGTCCAGCATCCAGAGTGCCTGTGGAGGAGCAGCAGGGAGATGAGTTTCCATCAGCTCTCAAGACCCACGGCCTCACTGAAGGGCTGTTCTTTCAGAGTTATGCTTCCCCTCCAGGATGCTGGAGCAAGGAAATAACGACCTTTCAGAGTACTCTGCACAGCCCGAGGGCAGTATCGTGTATCATGTGGCTCAGGGACATTATCACAGAGTAACAAATTACTGCACTTCAGCCGACCTCGGGTCACCTCCCACAGAGGTGCTCTTGCCCCGCAACATAGACAAGACAGCTTTGTTTAGGCCAAAACAAAAGGGATTTGGCTAACATCCATTGCCTCACACCTGCTGCTGTCCAAGAGCATCCTGGACAGTTATCGCAGCTGGGCTGACTGGCAGTAGTGGTCAAGTATCATAAGGCCTGACCAGTGAGTAAAAGAAAAGCGAAAGTTGCAGTGGGTCTGTTGCAATCGGGCCGATTGATTTCTGCTGATTTGTTCTGGAGCAGTTTGGGAGATATTTTGTGAGCCACTCAGCCACCCCTGCTGCAGGGTCAGCAGTACCATTACACGCATCAACACGCGAGTTAAAGTCACGAGCTCCAGACCAAGTCCTTCCCCGTGGCCACGCTTTCCACCTGCTGATGCTCTAAACCCCCAGCGCTTTCTGGAGTGTTCCGCCCACGCTCACACCACAGCTAAGTTTTCAGTACCTCAGCAAAAGGCCAGCATCTAGCAAAGACGTGGGAGGTTCTGCCCATTTAACAAGCACGGGGACTCAACTAAGAATCTCCTGTTTCCAGCCAGGTGAAGCTCCCTACACGCACTGCCACTGCACTGTTCTACCCGAGCCCTAATGAGTGACAGGAGTGATCACTGGGGGCAATACGAACATCCAGCCCACCCTCCACCTACCATTCCAAGGGATTCAGGGCTCTGGCAGCCCTGCCATGCTGCCATACCCCTTAAAGCTTCTTCTGCCTCAAAGCCTTGTTCCACAAGTGGCTTCATAACATTTCCAGCACACGCAAGCGTCCCGGAGGGTTTGCAGGATCACAGGTAGGATTACGGACTCAACTGGGTACTAAGGTGTTTTACAGCAGCTGTTGTTAGGTAAAGTGCTGCTTTCCCAGAGGTTTACTTGTAGCTACAGTTATCACAGTTCGACTGGAAAAGCCTCTAACTCCACGTTGTCAGCTACATGGCAAGCATTCAAGGGCTTATCTAGGAAAATCCACACCAGGGATATAACTATGGATCTGTTTACAGTGAACTGATGTTGATGTGTAGAAAAACACAAAAACAAGATCCTGGATAAAGAAAAGGCCCGAAACGGGAGCATAATGAGAATAAAGCTGTTGGTGTATCCCAAGGGAAAACACACTTTCTGATAAGAAGATAAAAGTACACGACTCTATTAAGGGCATTTCACCCCTTGCTCTAGTACTACTCTTCTCTAGGGAGTCTGTTCTATTGATTGTCAGGTAGAAAGAGCAAACAGCTGTCTGAATCTATTTCTGGTTTTGCAGTTTAAGGGAAACAGCTACAAAGCCTTTGGAATGGAAACACTATTATGCAGGAATCCAAATAAATATCAGTGACTAATAACACCAATTACAAAACCTTAGATAAATTAACGTGATAAAATATTTAAATACAGTCTCGAAAGTCTTGTGCATTCAGTGCCACATTCCAGGAAACAAAAAAAAACACGCCACACTCTTCTCTACCTGCTCTCTTAGGTGCGGAAGCTTTAAAAAAAAACAGAAAAGGAGATGCTGGAAATGATTCATGGGTTTTTGTTTTAAAGATAATTAATTTCACCTAGTTGATTCCTGCAATTGGGCCAAGAACTTCTGCCTAAAATGGATCTGGCTCCAGTATAATTTTAAGTGGTCAGAAAATGCCAGCATCAAGCAGTGGTCAGCGAGGAGCTGTGAAGAAAACCAGGCTGTGAGTTGGGGCACCCAGAAAACCAACCACTCTCTGGCACTGGCTATCCCATGCTGAAGGACAGAAAGAACTGCAGCAAGGGGGTCTCAGCACACCAGCGATACGAGCAATCCCTACATCACTAACATGTCACCTGGCTTAAGCAGTCAGAATAATTATTATAAAGTACTGAAATAATAATTCTGATTAAGGGAATATACAGAAGACAACTATAAATAAAACCCACTTTGCTAATCTGCAAGAATGATCTCCAGCAAATGCAAACAAGCAGTTCCAGGCATGACTTCTGCTGGATTGTCTCTTTTTGTTCTAATTAACTGATCACTACAGGGTCTCCGATATCCTGGACAATCCTCCCCTGATTTCCAGGGACAGCAGCAGCTTTATGGTGTTTCTTGTCTCTGCTGGAGGATTACGATGGTTCATCTCCATGAGTGACCTGCCTGTGGCTGTCCTGCTCACCTGTAATGTGTTAATTCTTCTCCCATTGAGGTACAGTGGGAAGCTGATGAAGTTGCTGTATTTTGTCACCACCTCTGGAATGGAAAGCAGACACAGAAGAGTCACATTTGTGTAAGTGACACAGTAAGAATTTCCTCAGAAACAGCATGTGAAAGGTGTTGGCTGTAAATTCACCTCCCACTCAAGGGGCACCAACAGACTTCACACAGCCTCTCAGCAGGTCACAGCATTTCCCTCCTCCACTCACCCTTGACTCGGTCTTCATTTGCAAACTCCTTGCAGTCTTCTTTGAGATGTATAATAATCTTAGTCCCAGTTCTGACACCAGATGCTTCTGCAATCTCAAACATTCCTGAACTAGGATTAGAAACAGACCCCATGTCAGTTTGTGCCTCAGGTACATCCATGATGGGACATAAAAATGTTTTATGAAACCAAGAGCACGCACAACAGTTCAGTGCCAAGAGGAAAAGGCAAAAAACCTTGAATGCTCTCTGTGCCTCTGAGAAGCCCCCCCCAAAACACGTGGCTGTCTTCCCTACGGAGACTCCAGGCCCAGGACACACTGCTCTGCAAAGACACCAGCAGCCTCTGCTGAAATGGAAACAAACTTCAGACAAACTTCAGGTTGTGTGGGCCCAGCCTTCAACTCCTCTCCTCCATTTCCTACAGTGACTGCAACACCCAGCTCCTGCCTTCTCCCTTGACAACTCTGACTTGTTTGTGGGCCCTCAATCGTGTCTCCACTGGAGTATGCAGTAACTGGTTACGATGCAAAGCAGCTGTGCTCCGCTGAAGACAGCCCATTCTGTGTGACCGTTCCTACCCTACTGCTAAGTGGGATGGGGATCAACCACTGGCGAGAGCACCGCCCCAGGGGAGAGACAGCAGCAGCGATGACAGACAAGCGTTCAGTGTGTATGGCAGTACAGACTGCAGCGTACAGCAGCTTGCCTGCAGCTCAATATAGTCTGATGTCTCAGTTACAAGATGGGTTTTTTTTCAAGAATTTAAATAACTTAGTAAATGATTTATTCCTAGGAGATTTTAAGGCGATGCAGAGATTTTCACCTCCAGGAGCTCCAATTGCAACAAGGTCCAGCAGTCCACAGCTTTTCCAACACAGATGTTTGCAACTTCAAGCTAAAAGCACACAGACCTGACCCACAGAAGACACGTACCTACAGAGCCACAGCACTGCACAAGCCCTGCCTACTGTGGGTGCCCTTGAGCAAAAACCCAGGGAATGACTAGACCAAAGAAATTAAATTTGTCTCTCCAACCTGGGGCACTGCTAAGATGACTGCCTGCCAGCAGGGAAGGAACAGGAGAGGCAGGTACTCTCTTTGTCCACAACATGCCTGCTCTGACAAAGCAAGTTTGTCCCTGTGGTTTTCACCCTGGCACATCTGGCCACACTTTGTTGCCACGTATAATCTGAGTAGGACCTAAACCGGTAAGCCTGGTCACAAAAAGACCACACAAGCCCCGTCTTGCTTTGCACAGCTGTCAGTCCATGCATGGTCTGCACATAGCCCCACCACGTTTCCATCCCATTTTCCAGCCTTACCCATCCGAAGACCAGTGGTAGCCTGGGCTCCCCAGCTCTGCAGACTGTGAGAACACCTCCACTTTATCGGCCACCATGAAAGCTGAGTAGAAACCCACTCCAAATTGGCCGATGATTTTACTACTGGCTTCAGCTTGGCTCTGCAGAGCATCTAGAAAAGCCTGGAGGAACAAAGGAGACATCAAACAGCACACAGTGACTTCAGATACCACTGGGAAGCTGCAATCCATCCTCCAGCTGGGTTCCTCGTGCACTGATCCAGCCCTATGCCGGGTGCAACACCCTCATCCCACACTTCTGCACCAGCGCTCTCAGGATGGTGCCTGAGGAAAAGGGTTGCTCCCACAGGGACTGCACCTCTGGAAAAGGGAAGCATTGCTTAGGGCAACACTCACTGCCACTAGCAGTAAAGGAAAACAAGCGAGGGCTCAGTCAATCATGAAACCTTAAAGTGGTGACTCCAGAGATGAAAAAAAAGATCAGGTACATATATATAACAACTTGCCAGCATGTGGACACTGCTGCTGCCCTCCTGGAGACAGGGTGAATGCTGAGTGAGCATATGCCCCTCCGTAACAATGGCCTGGGGAGAAAGGCCATTGCTTTTGGGAGTGAGGGCAGCCAGGTGCAGCAGCATGACACACAGGGCCCATTAGCTCTGCTCGGGCACCACGGGCCTCCCACGGCACACAGCAGAGACCATTAAGAGCTAGAAGACTCCACAGGTAGGGTTTCACCTTCCAAGAGGGTGTGTAATTTCACAGCTGGGCTGAGGGCCAAGGGACAGAACGGAATGAGTAATTATTGGGAGAACGAAAGTGGCTGTAATTGGAGGAGACTTTTCTAAGGGGGGGAGAAGGGGTGCCTCATCCCAAGTTACCTTTGAGCCTGATCGAGCAATGGTACCGAGGTTAGAAACCAGCTCCTCCTGGGTCATCCCAATACCTGTGTCCTGAAAAGAAACAGGAATTGTAGCTGAAACATCAGTAACAAAGCACTGCTTTAGCAACCAGCATCCGAGCAACTTCTGCCTCTGACACCCCCTCCTCCCCCAGCCAGCTGAGCAGCAAATACAACAGTAGACTTCCAGCTGTGACTCCACCGGCACATGGCCGGGACAGCGGACTACACACAGCTCCAAGGGGCAGCCACAGCTGCCTCGTGGCTATAAACTATTAGAAAGTTCAAACTCAAGCCTTTTATTGAGAGAAAACAAAACCATGCCAAGACAGCCTGGTTTCTACGCCCCCTCTAAAAATGCACAGGATGGCAGTGCTGGAAAGAGATCTCAACCCAGCCACAGCCTCACTGTGCCAGGTGCCGTGCACGTACAGAGACAGTTTCCATTCCTGAACAGCTTCAAAGGTTCCGGAGTTGAGAAACAGTGAGAAGCAGCTTATTTCCAATCCGCAGATGGGGAACTGATGCCCTCACACCAGGAATGAGCAGCACAGCAGTGAACCCCTTAACTGCCAGGTAACGCAGACCCTTGTCTACAGGCACCATATTCGCTGATCTCCATCTACTGTCTGTCTGTTCCTTCCTCCTCTCCCCCTCGCACTGTGCTCCACGAGACTCGAGTATGAAGCTGTCAGTGTCCAGGTCCCCGAGAGCCGGGTATTGCAGTGCCCGTGGGAACACGGCACTAACCCCAGCTGCAAGTACAGCGCACCAGCCACACCTCATGGTGCTCTGTCCAGGCTTCGAAGGTACACGGCTTGTTGTCTTCCCCAGTTTAATCCAGATTCGCACTCCTGCATGCAGATAAAACAACTCCCTGCTGTTCACACACGCCTCTCAGGCAGCAGACCCTGCAGCAGCACCATCCAGAAAAGTCAGCAAAACAAGCCAAAGCGGAATTGGCTGCGGCTAGATGGCTCGCAGGTGAGATGCCAGAGTGACTTCTGGCACAGCACGCCTCTACCACCCATGTGGGGTATTTACTGGGCTTATTTACTAGCAAAGTAAGTTCACGTCAGTACATTATTTTTTTTTAATATAGTGTTTAACTCCACTGAAGGATAAAACTGTGGTCAACTTGTGAGGTGCCATGTGGGTAAGGCATTTTTCTGTGTCCCCACAAGTCACGGCACAGCAACACCTTCCACTTGATTAAATATGGTAAGGCCAGTTGTCTTGGCTGAAAAGAGGGATGATGCCCAGTACGATCTCAACAGTGGGAGATTAAAAGCCAGGAAAAACAAACAGGGTACGGCAAAATCTCAGGAATCTGACATGGTCCCTTCCCCCAGGGAAGAAAAAGCCAGAGAGAAAAGTTTTCTGCATCTGGTTCAGGTTTTGTTTGTGCCAGACCCTACAGAACTCTTAACTCCTCTGATCCACTCCTATTTATAGCAAAGCATGTCATTCCCAAATTCCAGCATGTTAAAAAAAAAAATATATCCCTACCCTGTGAATTTATTTGGCTATTGAATTCCGAACTCCCTGCCAAACTTATTGCAAAATGCTTAATGACAATTCCTGGAGACTAGTCTGATGAGGGTGAATGGCAATGAACAAAGAGAGCACGGCTCAAAACGGTCTGCTCTTCCAACAGTGGCTGAGCCGCTATCGGGGAAAGCAGAAAGCGTCCTTTTCGGTGGCCGGCCGAAGATCCTGGCAAAGCAGACATTTCCTACTGCAGGAAAACACCTGGGCGGATTACGATGAAAACGCCATCAAGATTCAAACCGCTTTTGCAGCGTTGGCGTTTCCTGCGGCTCGCCTTCGCACTGCGCTTCTCGGCTCCCTTCACCAGATGGTGCTGCTCCGGGGAACCGGGAATAAAGTGGAGGCAGCGGAGAGACGGGAGCTCGGCTTCTGCAGAGCAGGCCCTCTTTCAGCGATGGGAAGCAAATGAACCTGCCCACGAAGAGCCCACCTCGGGCTGGGCCGACGCAAGCGTTGGCAGCGCTAGCTCCTTGAAATCCAAGGAAGGAGCTGGCAGGACTTCCACTGCCCTTCTCCGTGCTGCACAGGCTGCTGCTCGGCCTGCAGGCATCTTCGCCAGGAGTCACCGTGTCACCACGCAACGCTCCGCAAACACTTTCTACCCGCCATTGGCCAGCATAAATGCCAGGACTGCCGTTGCTCCACCATCAACATGTCAACTTTTCCTCCCCTGCAGACAGTTTCAAGCCCTCCCTTCAGTCTGCGAGAAAAGTTTTATCAGGCCGAAAACAGCCACAGCAGAGTTATTCGTAAAAGCACAAAGCAAATTGTACATGGGGCTTCCCAAATCACAAGATGTGAAGTGTATGGTCAGAGGTCAAAGTGCCAAATGCTACTCCACAGCTTGGAGAAACCAACCACTGTATACCATGAAACAGAGTTCAGTGCGCTGACACTTCATTAGCCGAAGGTTAATTACAGGAGCCCTTCTGTTACACAGCAGAACAACAACCTACTCACCTGGTTGAATTTCCCTTCTGCGATTTCTTAGGGTGCAGAATAAACAGCTTCGCCCAAACCATCCCCTCTGCAGGACAACACAGCAGGCTACAGACCTTCACCCCACCTTCTGAGGGACTGTGAAGAGCTCTGTGGCCACACTTGTTAACTACACTTCTGAACAAAGTAACGTTTACCCCAAGGACACAGCAGCTGAACATTGCTTTTAGCACCTTTTTGTGTGTGGAGACCTCCCAGAAACAAAGCCCGCTGTTGAACCGCACGGGACCTTTGTGCTTTCTCTGCATTTTGGTTTAACCTTTGTGGCGTGGGTGCTGGGCGTCTGCAGAGACCGCTCTGTGTAACTACAGCTGGCACGCAGTACCTGAGGGCTCCCACCGTGACATCCTCTTGTGTTTGCTCCGCAGCCCTGAGGACCCTCGTCTGCCTTGACAGAGGGGTAAATGAACACCTTCGGCCCCACTATGTCTCAATCAGATCAGTCGGTCCACAGCTCTTGTATTCATACCACACTTTTTGGTAAAGCAGAAACAAACCGCACATAATTACAGCAACAGATCTAGTTTAAATCAACAAATTGCTTAGTTTAGCTGGTAAACAAGAACCTAGGTAATGAGACATCTTTGCTCATTACCCGGGTCCAATTTAAGGTATTGCAGAACCTCGTTACACCAAACAATCCATTAACTAACCATTAACTGCTGCCTTTGCCACAGCTGCAGTTAGAGGTACATATCTGAGCTACTGTGTCTTTCATTTCACTGTGTTACAAAACGGACACTTGAAACGCTTATTTCAGTGCAAAATCTCAACAGGGCTTCAGAAGAACACTGACTACGTTATAAAATAAGGACATGTCGCTTTCGCCAACTGATAAGGTAATAAAATCCCAAGATGTCTGATTAGCAAGGGTCCTCCCTGTTATTTAAATGCCTTGCTTAAAGAGATTTAAAATTCACAAGACCAGGAGAGCAGCCGCACTGGAGCACCGTTCTGGTTTAGAACCAACACGGCATCTGCAGCAGCCAGGAACAGAAGAAAAGGCACAATAAAACTGATGCATACAGATACAAGGTAATCTTGGCACACGGAGGCTGTCCAAAGCAGAGTGCCTGAGGTTTCCTTTCCTTTCCAATACCCTGTGTTAACACTATTTTCAACAATGCTGAGCATTGCTACAGGCTCAGCCTCCGCCCATCCAGGTCTAAATGCCCACTGTTCAGAAAAGTACTTCCTTTTATCCACTTCGAATTTCCCATTTCTAAATGTGACATGCTCTTATTCTGGCATGAAGAGGAAGAAAAGATTCTGTACTTCCTCCCCTAGTCCACAGGTTATTTGAGATGCGTTTACATTTCTGGTTCTCTCACTTATTTGTTAAAGATGATGCAACGATTGGAAGCTCCAACCCACCCCTGCAATCAGTGGCACGTTTCTGTAAGCTTAATTCCACCGGAGGCTCGTCAAGTACAGCCGGCTTTACCCCTCCATCTCTACCTGCATTGATGTCCACCTCCTGCTCCCTTTTCCCCAAGCCCAAGGGGCAGACGGGTGCTGCGCTGCTGCACGCAGCTAAGGACGTAACCCTCTCCCTGCTGCAGCCTGCGAGCACAGGGGTGGCCGCCAGGACACGACCCAGCATGGAGGGGGACCGGCTCCCCACCTGCGCCAAGCTGCATCGGACACGCGGCTGCACTTGCATTCAACTGCTAAAGCCCAGACTGTTTATAACTCATAAGCCAGGAGAGATCTGCTCAGCGATACAGGGAGCTGTTGCAGGGAGGAGTGGTGTTTGCAGTCATTTTAACTCCTCCCAAACACAGCAAACTTGTTATTTTGTGGCTTCAAAGGCACTGATTTTGGATGACTGCAACAGTGAGAAGGCAGCACAGCAAAGATAACCGAGCAGCCGAAGCTCTGGCGGCAATTACGCTGCTCACCCGTGTTAAAACAGCAGCCACACTCCCTCACCCAGCGGCAGCAGCTATTAGCTCTGTAAACATTTCAAACAATTTGCTCTAAACTGCTAGCACTGTCCTAGCCCTAAATTAAGCATCAGCCACGAGAACGGCTCCAGCTCCCGAGCTCACGCAGACACAGGGTTACCGGCAGAGGTGTGTGGCAGGAACACCAACTGCACCGCAGCCAAGCGCCTGTCACCAGCCGGCCGCGGGGAGCCTCGGGCAGGTGTTGAAGGAAAGCTCTGTGGTCACAGGGTCTTGGGGTCTGTAAGGGGTTCTTCTATTCCCACCTCAAAGAGTCCAAAACCACGTCTGTAATGCCGTAGCACGCAGAACTGCAGAGCTCTGCAGATCTGTCCTCATTGAAAACACATCCTGAACATGTTCAAGTGGATTTTCTTCAGAGATCTGACCCTGCAGACTGTGGCTGCTACCAGATGGAGCTGTCCTAGAAAAAGCATGAGGCAGTTTTCAAAGGGGTGGAGGAAACCGTGGAATTTACTAAAACAAGAGGACTTTGGTGAAGGAAGTGAGGTGGTGTAATCCAGTGGACTGGACAGTGAGTATTTCCCTCTTAGCAGATACAACACTTGGCAATGCTTAGGTAGGATATCCCCGAATGAGGACATGATATTAAAATTCTGAGTGTTGATATTCTTATGACTGAAATTCAGTCCTGGCAGAGAAGTAAGCAGAACCGCAGTCACCTAACAGAGACGACTGTAGTCCTTTACTGGAGCTAGATAACCTCTCCCAGGAACACGCCTGTAACAGAGGCCACCACATGTTACAGACCTGCCTCTTCTCAAGCGGTGAGACACAAAGAGATGCTACAGGGCTTGGAAGGGGAGGGATCCAGCAGATCCAGGGGCCAAGAGCAGCCTGAAGATCTGAGGACAAGGACCTAGGGGTCAGAGTGAGACAATGGGACCTTTCTAGAAAAAAATGGGGTGCCTATTGCTGCAGATCACACATGAGGGACCTTCTGCTGCTGTTCTGGTGGGTCGTAGTAAGCACAGAAAACAAAACAGTGACTAAGGGGCCAGTCCAACTCCGCCTCAATCCTTGCAGGGTTTGTTTTTTTTTTTTTTTGCACCTTTGCATTCCTGAAAGGTAGGGAAATGATCTGAATGAGGCTTGTTCAAAGTAATCATATGCAGTATGTTTCTTCAAGAGGTTATAAATAAACCCTTCACTGGAGGTAAGGAGCTTTAGGCACTACTGAGAAGGCAAACCTATTAAAAGAGATTGGAGTAGCGCTGTTCTCTCTCCCTTCTCAGAGTGCAGTACTGCTGCAGTTAAAAGCCTCCTAGTTAAAGACTCATTTAGTCGCATTAGAGATGCACAGGCAGCCAGATAGGGGGTTATAAAAAGACAAATCCCTAACACGTCTAATTGGGCATGACGTCAAATGCACCCCAATCTGCGAGGTGGACAAACAGGTATCTTAACCAAACTGCCAGAGAAGGGGACAGCTTCCACAGCTACGGGGCACGAGTTGTAAGAATGTCTCGATGGGTTCAGAAGCTATGTTGTCCACTATGATCTCAAAAGGGAAAGAAAACAGCAAGGCTAAACGAGAGCTCATTAAAGAATCGGTGTTACACAGCAGTCAGAAAAATGCAGTAGTCAGGTGCGATAGGAATAGCAAAGCCTCTGCATTATGGTTTGAGAATCTTTGGGTTGATGATCGTGTTGCCCACTGACGATCACTAACTTCCCCATGGCAACCGCAGCTGCTTGTTCTGCAGAGCAACAGAAGTATAAAATAACTGAGCAGCCTCCAACAGCAAGTGTTTTTGTCCCACATGAAAAACAGCAGATCGTGTGCTTTGTCTGTGCCTCATCTCCCCTGAACCTGCTATGGTCAGCCTTCACTCACACACTGCTGTCTGCCTCATTCTCTGCTCTCCTGAGAATTGTCCACAGGTACACTCTCACAGCACTGGTCCACCAGGAAAGTTAGCAGTTTGCCTTCTTTGCATGAAGAACTTTGCCAAGAAAACACCAAAACTGAGCCTCAGCCTTCCACCCTGGACAACAGCCACTAAGAAGAGCAATCAAAGTAGAGAGAGAAGGACCAGCTCCACCTTCCCTCACCACTGTGTCCCACAGGTTAGCATGCTCACACTGATTGCCTCCTTCCTGCTAAGGATTTTGTAACCAGTAGGGAACAATCCAAACCAGAACTGCAGAAAGGAGGACAGACAAGCGCTATGGTACTGCCGCAATCCACAGTCCCACCTGTACGTCAGGGCAGAGCCTCAGCATCAGCTGGACTTTGGCCTGTCCTGGAGCAGGAGGAGATAGAGACACAACGGGAGGTTCTTCTCACCACCCCAGCATCTCTCAGTGACTGAGGTGAGAGGGAAGGTCTGTGAGCTACCATGGAACAGCTCTGACTTAAGGAGGTGACAGAATTCCTTCCCAAAGATCAGGATGAAACCAGACTCCCGACTTTTCCACTAGTGAGAAAGGCACACACAACCCGAGAAATGCACCAGACAAGGTACTGGGAGAAAAGCTACCGGGAGTTCCTAACAGGGAAGGAAGGAGTAGCTAATTTTCCTATGGGGGCAAGTGGGGAGCAGACAAATTGGTGATTTCTCATCAAATCCTGAGGTTACAGCCCCATGAACCAGAGTTCAGCTGAAGACAAGACACTTCTTCAGGCAGGAGAGGGTATCCATGGGACTGTGCTGCCACTCAGCTTCCACTGATCCTTCACGGGACAAAGACCAGTGATGAGAGCAGGAGGCAATAACGCTCTCCTGTTACCAAAGGGAGGTACCTGGATCGTGATGGTTCCCTTTGCACTGTCCGTCTGCAGATGGATCTCCATCTCTGGCAAGGCCTTCCCTTCTGCCATCAGCCGATGACGCAGCTTCTCCAGCGCATCGCTGCCATTGGAGATCAGCTCCCGGATAAATACCTGTGGACGAGACACAACCTGACACTGCAGCCTGGCCTCACCCACTGCACGGGACTCCCAGAGACCTGGGAACTCACTGCCTACTCACAAACTAATTCCCAGCTTGCCAGAAAAAGAATTGCATTCTCCCATTATCTGCCAGGAGAACAGTTTGTCTGAACTCGGTATTAAAGTGCAGAAGGTCTGAGGCTCACAGCGTCACCTGGCCGTACTTACAAATTGTTTTGAAAACACATTTTCAAGGCGTCTTAAGAAGATGTCATTCAAGAAAGCATGCCACGTGAAAAGCACAGGACTCGCTGGAAAACGGAGCAGGCATTCTCCCAGCAATACCGTTTTGGTTGTACCCCTTGACAGAGACAGGGCTTTGCCAACAGAAAATCTACCAGCAAGTAGCGGGTTCCTTACCTCCTTCTCTGAGTACAAGGAACGGGCAACAATGTCCAGCAGTTTCTTCGTTTCAGCCTGAAACTCATGTTTAGAAGCTGCACCTAGAATAAAATCACAAACACACCCTTAAGGCACTTCACCAGGGTCCTCTTAGGAAGGAAGGCAGAATTATAGTCCTACCATGCACTTCAGCTTCCTGGGACTGAAAGCCTGAAGCAGGATGGGACACAGGTAGCTGTGGCCTCCAACAAGGTCACAACAAAGGTCCATGAAATCCCCAACCGCTCCCTCAAGTGCCTCCCATGGTTTATAGCCCCCCTTCCATACACTTCCTTGACTTGATTTTCAAGGGAACCATCTGCATATGCCTTGCTCCAAGAGCTTCTACAGCCCGGTAGCATTTCTCATGCCCAAACAATACTCAGAGCCTTCAGCAGAAAAAGGCAGACTCTCAAACGTCTCTGTGGAGCAGGCAAGGGAGGGCGTGCGTACAGCTACCTATGCAGGTAGGAAGCTGTGCCCAGAAAGAGAATTTTCCTCAGAAAGAATAACACTACAACACATCTCAGCTGAAAGACCACCCTTGGCCTTTTAAAAATAGCATTTCTCCTGCTAGAGGCACTAGCGAACCCTGAAGCAACATGGGAGAAGCCGCAGGTCACACGTCACCTCTGCCATGCTTTGCTGCCGAGGACCTACATTCCCCGGTGACAGGGGCGAAGCTGGGGGGTGGACAGCAGCAGGAGCAGCGCATCAACCCCACTGGGGGCTTCACAGCCTGGCAGTCTCAAAAGCACCTACCAGAAAAATCACGGGAGCACCGAATTAAGATGCTATTTCTGTGCCTGAATAACTCACGTTACTTTGCTTTAAAGCACCTCTCTCTGGAGACGTGCAAAGCACTTCATTCTAACTAAAAGGTTGACATGAGTATTCTCATTAGACCTCTATGATCCACAGCAATGACCTGGACAGGCACAGCTTGCCTCTGGGACAAAAAGTCTCATTTTAGGCAAATTCTAGTGCCTGCAGAATCTCTACATGTATGCATGACCATCGATTGCCTGGCTAAGCTCACAGATGCCACTTCTTCCCACAGACTTGGTGGTCTCGTTTCTCAGTAAAGGCCGTTCTGACATACATGTTCCAGTTTCGGGGAGGTGATGATGCAATACAGGTTCAAACCATAGTCTGCCAGCTAGGATGTCGTGACCAATACCTGTCCTCCTCCAGAGGCAGAAACGCTACCGCAGAGGGCTCACCCTCATAGTCAGGGTACAGCTGCCCCCAGACCTTCTCCCAGGTCTGCCTGCACCCCAAGAGTGCTCCCACAAGACACCTATATCTGTGCCCACCTTTCACGTTCTCTGTGTTGCTGATGATGGTGTGCAGTGGCTCTTCTTCCTTGTTCTCCGCTGTCTGCGTGCT
The DNA here is from genome assembly GCA_013398815.1 of Ibidorhyncha struthersii. Classification (NCBI taxonomy): domain Eukaryota; kingdom Metazoa; phylum Chordata; class Aves; order Charadriiformes; family Charadriidae; genus Ibidorhyncha; species Ibidorhyncha struthersii. The sequence goes on along the minus strand of VZSZ01011237.1, from coordinate 278,991 downwards.
GTATGTCCGGACAGCAGAAATACTGGTGGCAGGAATGTTGTACCGGAGGCTCCAATGACAGAGTATTTGTCTTCGGAGACATGCTGCTGCTCCTTCTGCTAGGAGACACAATTGAAGATATTTTGGTATAAATCACAAGTATTGGCAGCAACAGGAGCACTCTTTAAAGGTCCCACTTAAGCAATCCCGTGGGGAGTTACACTGTCCGAGTAAGACTGAAGGTCTTACTCAAACAGCAAATAGGCAATCAAACACCCACCGTTTCCCTCTGGCATTGCCTTCACTGCATAAGAAGGGCCAAGTGGCTACTTTAGACTGTTTCTTCTGAATTAAAATTCTAGCGAGAAGATGACAAGGAGTAGCTTTCACAACAAAATAACTGGTGAGGAAGAGGCAGTCTGCAGCTTTCATTGCTGTTACCTGGCCAAGCTGAAGACAAGAGGGAACACTTCAACTCCCACACTGCTGCCACTGGAAGTGTACAAGCAAGGTACAAGCAAGGCAGCCTGCTCCTCCAGGAGACGCCTCTGCTGCACACGCAGCTTCTCTGGATGCTGTACTAACACTTACCACCAGGCAGGCACCAAAATCTCTGTCCTCCTGCTCACTTTCATCCCACCGACACTAACCAGCTCCCATACAACAAGCTCACTCTCATAGCTAATAACGCCACCAGCCAGCCCTGTTCGGCCCCTATCAGCCAGCTGAGCAGTTACTTTACGGCAATAGATATTTGGCCCTTGAGTGTTCGAGACGACTTAACACAGGGATTACGTCCTCCAACGCCAGCTCCGGTGTAAGCAGCACATGCAGCAACAAAGCCACTAGTTAACAAAGCAATCAGCGGGGAAAATGAGAGAAAAGTCAGGAAACTGCACGAGCCCCGTTAAGGACTGGGATTCCCAGTTCTCCTCCTTCCATTGTGCCCAGGTGAACTGAACAGTTTTCTCTCTGTCAGGGGAAGAAACAAAGCCAAACGTGGCCACAAAAAGACCATTTACAGCACTACAGAGCTCTGTCCAAAGCCAGTTACTCGGTGTGATTTCTGAATTGTAGCAAGAATAGTTTGTGCCAGAGTAAGAGCCCGGAGGGTGCGGATCGGAACGAGCAGCTGTGCTGGGAGCAGGCGGTGACTCGACCTTCCCCAACCCTACAATGAACATAAACGGTCAGGGTTGTTTTGGGGCACAGAGGAGCGACCGGGACGGCCTGGGCAGAGCAGGAAGAATCTGGATAAGCAGCAAAAGTGGCTGGAAGCAGTGACGAGCCCAGGCTTTTCTTACAGCTCCCTCTGTGCTTGCAGGCTGTTTCACCAAGCAAGGAAAGGAAGCAAACCCCTACACCCCAGGCCTGCGAGAGGCACATTTTCAAGGTGTCCTTTCTCGAGATGAACGGGTACAATGACACTCAAAGACTTAACTGAGAACCATTAGTGTAGTCAGAGTCCCAAAGCGCACCTGTGACCTCCCTGGAAACAGCTTCTTTAGCTGTCCACAGCCCTCTACTCCAGCTGACATGCTGGGAGAGCTCAGCTCCCTCCTGAACCTTCCTCCACCTTGTCACAGCCGTTGAGTGAACTCGCCATCCCAGCCCTTTCACCAACATCCCCCATTATCCTCTAGCTCATCTTGGGAGGTCTCAGGCCCCCTTCACCAGTGCTCTGCAAACCTCCTGCCCACCTGAGCAGGTACTACGGCCAGTATGGTCATTGAGAACAGGTCCTGCTGCTCCAGACCATCGGGCTGGGCTCTCACTCACTCCAGACCAGGTGAACACGGACCATCGAGCTTTAACAGTACTCCTGGCTCCTGCATCTCATCCCCAAGAGCTGATCAAGGAAGTCGTCAGTCCTCATTCTGTCTCCTCCTCACACAAAGCTTTGAATCAAGATCCACTTCTCCAGCCAGAAGCTTGAATTACTCCCCAGTCATTCTGCCCTTAAAGAGCCCACAAATAGTTCTTAATGCATCTGAACACCTCCTACACACATAACTGTTCGCTCGCTGCGTCACAAACAGTTCTGCCGCATTATCACAGGACACGTTCTTTATCTTTCATTCGACTGCCTTTGTTGGGTTCATCTGAGAAAGCAACAAGGAAAACGCCCCGACGACCGACGTGGAAAGCAGCAGAGCTCACCACAGAATCATAGAATCGTTAAGGTTGGAAGGGACCTTTAAGATCATCGAGTCCAACCATTAACCTAACCTGACAAAACCACTTCTAAACCATATCCCCAAGTACCACGTCTACACTTTTTTTAAACACCTCCAGGGATGGCGAATCCACCACCTCCCTGGGCAGCCTGTTCCAATGTTGGATAACCCTTTCAGTGAAAAAGTTTTTCCTAATATCCAACCTAAACCTCCCCTGGCTTAACTTGAACCCATTTCCTCTCGTCCTATCACTTGTCACCAGGGAGAAGAGGTCAGTCCCCATCTCTCTACAACCTCCTTTCAGGTACTTGTAGAGAGTGATAAGGTCTCCCCTCAGCCTCCTCTTCTCCAGGCTGAACAGCCCCAGTTCCCTCAATCGTTCCTAGTAAGACTTGTCCCCCAGACCCCTCACCAGCTCCATTGCCCTTCTCTGGACACGCTCCAGCACCTCAATGTCTTTCTTGTAGTGAGGGGCCCAGAACTGAACACAGTACTCAAGGTGGGGTCTCACCAGTGCCGAGTACAGGGGGGTGATCACCATGTGGCTCTCCAGTCCATCCAGCTTCAGAGAGGCCAGAGTCAGCCCAGGGACTACGTATTTTAGTTATGTATCTACACAGGGTTTCCATATTTTATGCTCATTTTATGCTAGATGGTGGATACTCTGAAAAATCTGCACTTGTACGTATGCGCATACACACACATTTCCCAACCAGGAGAAACAAAGGAGGGAATTTTGCTCCCTCCCTGGCTCCAGGATCCAAAAGAGAAGCAGATCAGCAGCAGCTCCGTGCTAACCTTAAGGCCACTCCTAACATCAGATCTCCAGGCAGCAAGGCCCCAGGGCCAATAAACAGGTCAGCCCCCCCAGCCCACAAACACTAGCTGACTCTAGAAACTACAGCTATTTATGATTTTGGATGTATCTCCCTACTTCTAAAGCACAATAATAAATCACCACCCATCAATTCAGAAGTTATTTTTGGATCTGTGTAATGTTTGGTCTTATCATCCTTAATTAACAGCCCATCCCGTGCCAGGTAGAGACAAGGCTCATTAAATGCAAGCTGCAGCATCTTCAGACCGTTTGCCTCTTGCAGAGCCCTTGCCTGGCCAGCTGGGGAAAGGCTCCCGGCAATTCTGGATATAGACCCACAATTATTGGCACACGAAAGCTCTTGAGAAAGTATCTGCTGAGTTAACAGGTTGAGCGACACTCAGAATGAGCCCCACAAACAAATTCCTAAGACCAAGAGACAAAGAAGGGATGGCTTTTGCCCCGGTTGAGCGCTGCGATGTGCTGGGACAAATCAGGTCTTTTTCTATCGAGTTAATCAAACGCTGAGCTTTATCACAGTCCACATACCTTCCTATTTGCATCACTGCCCCACCTGCACCGTAAGAGATGGCAGACACCCACATTACTCCCCAGCTGCCAGTTCTCTGGGAATCTTAAGTGATCTTGTGTGTATGACCACAGAGCGGCCTCACACATGGGGAACGCGCCACAGAAAAGAGAAGGACCCTCGGTCTCAAGCGCCCCTTTCAATCCAGGCACCAGGATGCCTCAGTGATGCCCAAACCCCACCAGGAAACACAGCCTCTTCTGGGAAAAGGACTGCGGTGAGCCAAGCCGAACGTCAGTTAGACATTTAGGGTGGGAAATCGAGCACAAAGCAGTACGTGGCTCAAAACAAAGAGGAGAATTTAGGTCAGCAGAAATTACCATAATAGCTTGACTGCTGTGCAGTCACAAGCCTGAGGATGCTCTTGCGAAGAAGAGCACTAGCAATAAGGCGCTTCCAGCTCAGATCTCACTAGAAGAAAGGGCTCTCTAGCCGGGCACCACATCCTCTATGGATCTCGGGAGAAGAGAGCCACTGACTCATCCACTCACACCAACGTGTCTCCCAAAAAGCTCTGCATCAGCTTCAGCCTTCAGCATTACGAGAGCCAAGAGAAAACGCTGCCAGCTTTCCATGGCCCCAGGGAAGAGACAACTACCCCCATAGCCAGGGATCTCCACCTGCATCCAAGTGCAAGGACACCACCTCCTGCTCCTCCCCCTCTCCATTTCCCCCCCACACAGCTTCTGCTCACTTCCCCCCCCCCCG
>VZSZ01011237.1:225806-272885 GCA_013398815.1 Ibidorhyncha struthersii | reverse complement strand
CCCATCGCGCACCACCCACCACTACCCTTTCCTGCCGGGGAAATCACTTTTCCTCCTTCCTGACGTTTCCCTTCCTGCAGACACCGCCAGCCACAGCCGCCATTTGGTGCCAGCTCATCAGCTGCTGCACGCTGAGTCCCCGCGCAGGTTTGGTGCTGCAGGATGAGCCTCTCTGCCCGAACTCCTCCAGGAAAACCACCTCCCTCGGCGCCGAGTCCCTCCTTGCTTGGCTCAGCTCGGGTTGCCCCACTTTAGCATCGGCAAAGCAGAGCCTGTCCCGTGCCAGGGGCCATTTCTGCTGTGGGGTTTCAGGGCTGTCCTCCATCTTGCGACAGGGCGTGTAACTGGGCAGTCCAAGCCCAGGATGCCACTGCCAAACATTTTCTATTTTGATGGTTAAAATCCCTTCCATCTTTCTTCTGCCCTGAGGATTTGTTAGCAAAGGGAAGCCAGGCATGGATTACAAATCCACCTGCCTTTCCCCGTACAGACACCCGTGAGGGCACCTCACAGTTCCTGGCCCAGGATTTGCTGCAGGCAGCCCGTTTCACACCACAGATTGCAGCAGGAGCTCGGCTATTGGAGCCGGCAGAGCTCGGTGTGCTGCGTCTCTCCCTGCTTCCCCACGGAGGGGACTGAGGGCCGAGGACAGGCTGCGCCAGGCTGGGAGCAGCCCTTGGGAAGCCCCCGTGTGCCACACCTTGGCCATGCTCCCCTGCTCGACTTTGGGCAAATTGCTTAATATCTCATTTTCCCGATCCTCTGAAATTCCTCATCTCCTGGGGCTGCTGTGAGTGTAGATCATCAACACCTAAAGGGCCGAGGTACTGGAGAAAGGCTTTGGACGGGGTGTGGGTGAGAGAGGAAATAACCCGCTCTGCCGACAGCAGAATTTGGAACGTGCGTGAGAGCAGAGCCTGGCCTCAATGAACACCACAGCTAAAAATAAAAGATCGAGCAGGTCTCATTTCAGTGAGCGCTAACCACTTCCAGACAGAGGAGACGAAGGCCTTCAGGAGGGAACCATGACCACCAAACAGAGACAGCTTTGTAATCCCCAGGCTCAGGGGAGCTCGCCGGAAAAGCCACGTGTGCAATTTGCTCCTATTTGCAACTTATCCTTGGGACCACGCTGATCCACGTGTTGTTTTGGAGATTTGCATCTCAGAAACACTCGCACGCAGTGGGGTTTGTGTGATGCTGGATGTTATGGATTAGGTGCGACAAAGACAGCGCGAGCCTTTGTATCACTCCGGCACCCTTCTGCTGGGCCGCGTTTCCACGTGGAACCGACCCCAGCCCCTCCTCGAGATTCCCTCTGCTGTGGCCAAAACCAAAATGACTTGAGTCCATTTCCAATACTTCCCTCCTCCTGCTGCTGCGTTCGTTACTACCTCCACTGACCCCATGGCACTCCTGAGCACTGCTCTGCCACCACACCCTACCAGAGCCCTCGTACCTGCTGTGAAGCATCCGAGTCCTCCTTCTACCTCACCTTGGGCTGCGTCACCCTCCTGCCTTGGGTCCGCTTTGACCACTTAAGCCGCGAAGCGTGTTCCTGTAGGGAAGGCTTGGGGACCGCAGGGGATCTGGTACAGATCCTCCCCTCTTTCCAGGCTCATTCTCATTATCCGGCGGTTGGTACCGACTGGCTTCAGTCGCTGTCCTGGCAGCACGCTGGGGGTGGCAGAGATCACCCCGTTCCCTGTTTTAAGTTCCCAGCCAGGGAGAGGAAGTGCAGGGAAGGCCCCCGAACAGAAACATGTGTGCTCTGACATGACCCCCCAGCTCCATGGCTGCTGTTAGACCTTCACTGCACCGGGAAAATCATGGACTGTAATTTGCTTTGGAAGAAGCACCCAGTGCACACCCAGATCACCCTGTAAGCCGTTAACTGCTTTCACTTACTGCTGTACGCTGCCACTGACTTGGAGGAATGTTATGCTGCTACAGCTGTGGACACGCACCGCTTCTGCTTTCAAACACAGTGACTGACAGGGTTACTGTCCCCAGCTGCACTCCCGGCAGGAGGGCTCCTCTTCCTCAGCCCACTGCTGTGGTCAGACCCTCACACATCCAGGTGGAAGACCAGAGCAGGGAGCGCTTACACAGGTGCTGTGGGCTCATCTCTAGTGGGACAGCGATGAGCAACCGAGCAGGTGAACCTCAGCTGGTGTGTCTGCAGCAAGAAGAAATGCGCTTGCAGCCTGCTGCAGTAGCAGTGTTGGTAGAAGTCAGGATAGCCAGCAGCAGAGAATGGAGCGTGGTGGACAAGCAAAGAAAAGAAGAGCAGAGAACCAAGTTGTTCAGATTTAAGCACCTTCTTCCCCTCCAGAATTCAGTAAGGGGCAAAGGTCTTAGCCATCCCTTCCGGTGACAGAGATCCAGCATCAATCTCCAGTGCGTTCCTGCCTTAGAGATTCTCATGTTTCTAGAATGCTGTTCCTTATCGCCAGTACCTCCCCCATCAAAACGCGGGCAAGGACCTGAAAAATCAGATGCCTGTCCAGTCTTCAGATAGGCTGAATTTCCTATCAACAAAGGAGACTGGAGTGAAGCCCCCCTGACGTACGGGCTGAACACTGTGCCCAGCCCCTCCTCACGTCTGACTTCAGCTTTGCACTTCCCTTCTCTCCCTGGTGAAGTATCTGCTCTTATCCGAAACAATTGCTCCATCAGGCTGGGATTATCCGATCTAAATCTATCCCTTGCTCTGTGCTCCCGCCATACTTCAGGTTGTACTTAAAAAAATATTCTGGTATTTGCTTCCTGTCATTTTTTTTTTTTTTTCCACTCTTCCCCAGGAGCGGGAACCCCAGTGAGCTGCAGCCCGAGTGCCACACCACCTCTCGGTGCTCCAAACAGGACTCGGCTTATCCAAATCCGGAAGCGGTGCCGACATTTTTAAAACAGATGCTACTTAAAGGTATTAGTGAGATTGAGTGCAGTTATCCTAACCTTGGGTGTCAGGCTTCGCTGATCCTAGTGGGCACCAGCCAAGTGGAACCATCCTTCAATCCAAGCAGTTTTACCAGCTTTTATTAGAAACACCAGCACATTTCAAGTTTCCTCTTTTTGATCACAAATATAGTATTTTTCCTCTTTTTAAGTACACAGCATGAGACACAGCATCAGGGCTTTCCATCTTNNNCATTTTTTTTTTTTTTTTTTTTTTTTTTACAGCAATTTCTTTTGGACAAGCTCTGGGTTAGTGTTCACTGACCTCACCCCAGCCCCAAATTTTGACATCTTGAATTGCTGAAGACAATTGCGTGGGCAGATGAATCCAATGGTGGTGAAAAAGGTACAATAGTTGAAAATTTGCAAGAAAAGTTTAAGCAGAGACCCTCTACAGATAAAAAGAATGAAGCAGCACCGTGGTGCGCTACTGTTTTCACAGTACGGGGATAAAAGTTGAGATAAATTGTTTGCTGTCCTCCCCCAACACGGTTCCTATGAAAACGTAAGGCTGGAGGAAGCGCTAAACTTAATGTGAAAAGCCAAGTGTGCCCGGTGCTCCCTGCTGGAGCGGCAGCTGCCGGGCATCGGGATCCCGTGCTGGGTTGGCTGCGAATCCCATGCCAGTCGCACGTAACCGAGAAGCCTCGAGGTCTGGGTGATAGCATTTTAGGCTAGTCATGGTTTTAAGCTCACACCTATGCTGGGAAAGTTTCCCTGGACTTTTTAATTCCAAGAAAGCAATTCAGTGGGGGGAGGAGGGGCAAGTATCCCAGGAACATGAGGGCATGGTGACAGGATATTAAAGGGAACATGTACATGATTTGTTATTTTTTATTCCACAGAAAACCCTCAAATCTAGACTCAGAGTTAACAGCAGAAAAATAGTGTTAAAGTCAATAGGTTCATATTTTACTGTAGACTAAATAAATTAGCCTAGAATTAACTCAATACTCTCTATTTTCCTTTCATTGGTGATCCTTCTCTAAATTAATGCAGTTTTTAAAAAGCGACGGCTATTAATAATTTATTCCAGTTAACCCTTAGGGATGAACACCTGCAAATATTCCATGTACGGGAACCATTCCCCTCTCCTCTCCCTCCCCGAAAAGGAAACAATCGCTAAAGGGTGGTGCCAAACAGACGTGCTCCCTACAGTACTCCAGGCATCGTGCCACTCCTATCGCTGCCTCTGGCTGCTCCGTGTAATGAGTGAATATTCATAGCCATGTCTTACAAAGAACATGATCCAAAAAATATATAAATAAATAAAAACCTTAAACATTCTTACATGGATTTTAAAGAACAGAATACATGTTAAAAACTTCAGTAATTTATATCAATTTTAAGCAATACTTTATATACAATGGAAAAAAGACATGCATAGTCCAAATACAATGTTGAAAACAGCATTTTCATAACAAAAAACCCAAACACTAAGTGTTAATACCATGTACATGAATTCAAGAAGGACCACCCTTTTTGTCTGTTGCACACAGTTTATTTAACAATATGATATTATAAGTAAGAAATGAGTTTTTTTTTTTTTTTACCATTCTATACAGTGATTGAATCTTCTTGGATTTTCTTATTTATAGTAATTATAGCGCTTGCATGATTTACACTAGAATTGCTTTTCCTCATTTCAAGTTTCACACAGAAGAAAGAAAGAAAAGAATGCTTCTTCTCTATTCAAATCAGCACGGTCTAAGAGTGATCATCCCTATTTTCATCTAAAACCAGTTTTATCAGAGAAACAAAGCAACAATTTCTACATCTGCAAGACAAGGATTTTGGCATTGGCCAATGTGTGGTTTTGTGTGCAAGAGTCAATTCCTATCTTTCCAGGGGTAATACTTCAAACGCCTGCAGAGTTCACTATAGAAAAAAAAAAAATAATCTTCCCGCAACGTGGCAAAGTTACCGGGATACATTATAATGTTGCATTATTTCAGGAAACAGTCTCTGAATATTATTTTTTTCTTCTTTTAAACGCAAATGTTTAAAGTCTTGAAAATACAAATAAAAAATATGAATATAATGAACTTGTTTTCCCCCATTAAAAAAAAGGTATGAGTCAACAGCAACAAAAAAATAAAAACCAAAAAAACCCACAAAAGAGACCAGATATTTTAACCGCCTGGCTTTAACAAAAAAATATATTCTTTGTATTGTTTTTTCCTTTTTTTTTTTTTAAACAGCAATTCATTCTTCCACGTGTAGGAAGCAGCAGTTCCATCTAGGATTCAAAACAACCCAGATGTCTGAATTTTCAGTACAAAATGTCCAAGAACATGAAAGGAAAAAAAAAAAGTGATGCTCCCATAATGCTACAAACCCTCCACAAATTTTTCTAATGTGTCCCCGGTGGTGTCACCGACCAGAGACAATTCGTTAGACAACGCACTCCTGTTCGGGGTGTTTAGTTGTGGAAGCATTGCACTCTGTTCTGGGTTGCCCAAGTGTCCCTGATCCATGGAACTAGCCATAGTAACTGCGAGTCCTGGGTGGGGGGAACCAGTCTGGGGAGAGACGTGGTGAGGTGACGGTTGGGGCTGTATCCTGGGTGACGGGCTGGAATGTGGTGGCTGGGACTGGGGACGGGGAGACTGAACGGGTGCTGGGGACCGCACCTGGTTGCTGAGGGAGGTGGCGATCTGCTGGCCAGGGAGATGAGACGCCTGCGCTTGTCCTGAGAGCATGTGCTGCTGTGGGCTCATGGGGTTGGGCTGGCCGGGGGACCCTATCTGCTGTTTCATCTGCTGCTGTTGCAGGATCCGCTGCTGCAGTGCTTGCTGGATGTTGGGAGTGCCGTCTGCCCCCATGCCGGGCTGGCCCATCTGGTTCAGCTGTCCCATCTGAGCCATCTGTCCCATGGAACCCCCCTGTATGGATATATGCTGCTGCATCCGCTGCTGCTGCATGGCTTGAGGGTAACCTCCCGGCCCTTGAGGCTGCTGGAACTGGTTATGTCCTGCCATCCCTCCTGCCATGCCAGCCCCTCCTTGTTGCTGCTGCTGTTGCTGCTGCTGCTGCAGCAGCTGCCGCCTCAGTATTTCTCTGTACTGTGGACTCATGTTTGCCATGCTGGGGTTGTGGCCGGGGTTCATGATGTTTATCGCTTGTCCCTGGGGATTCATAGCTCCTATCCCTTGCTGCTGGGGAGGAACGCTCGGTCTCTGCACTCCTGCTTGCATCGCGTTCATGTTCTGCAGTCCTGCTTGAGCGTGCATCCCTGGCTGTTGCATGCCAGTCTGCGGCTGCTGCATCCCTGGCTGGGGCTGTATGCCTGCTTGTGGCTGCATCCCAGGCTGGTTAGCCACGTATTTGGCTGTTCTTTGCTTTATAAAAGCTGCCATAAGCTGTGGGTTGGATTTAAGAATATTAAGAACTTGCTGTTGCTGCTGCGGTGAACTTGGTGATTTCAAGGTCCTCAGTAAGTCCTGAAGTGCATTTGGGGGGATGCTCCGTGGCGGCTGCTGCACGCCCGGCATCCTCGGCGCAGCCACTGCTTGTGGCGTCGCCATTGGCATAACCGGTCTTGCCATTCCTGGCTGCATCGGTTGCTGCTGCGGCATTGGAGGTGACTGCCATTGTCCAGGCTGCATGTTGGACATCACCGGACCGCTTACAGGGTTGGGCCGGGGTACATTCATGCTGACTTGCTGCATCTGGTTCACTGAACCCACCGTCGGGTTTACTAGTCCCGGGCGACCAGGAGGCAAACCATTGTTAATGTTGTTGACCCTGTAGAGCTGCTGCTGCTGCTGGGCAGCTTCTCTCTCAATCTGCCGAGCCGCTTCCACTGCGGCTGGCGGAGGCTGAGACGGAGGTGGAGGTGCGGAAACCGGGTTTGCGGGTTTTCCTGTTGAAACAGTAGTAGGGGGCTGAGTTCTCGACACACTGGGAAAGCCGGCCGGTGACATACTTACAGGGGAAGGCTGGGGCTGGGGAGGAGGCTGTGGTGTTTGCGGTGTACTTGGCTGCTGTGTAGGGGTACCAGGCGTTGCTGAGGTAGGAGAAGGCAAACTTTGCTGAGGCACGTTTCGGGTGTTCATGGTAGCCATCCTTCTGCGCATGAGCTGAGCCTGCTGCAGGCGGTGCTGGATCTGCTGCTGTCGAAGCTTGTGTTTGATATTGAGACAGAATGGCACTGGGCATTTGTTCTCTTGGCAGTGTTTGGCATGGTAGCAGCAAAGAGCTATGAGCTGTTTGCACACTGGACAGCCACCGTTGGTCTTGCGCTTGCAGCCCTTGGTGTGCTGGACAACCCGTTTCATCTTCTGGCAGGATGGCAATGAGCAGTTTGCATTGCGGCACTGACAGGCATGGACAAGGGACTGAATGCAGCGCTGGATGCTCAGTCGTCGCGACTCCTGGGGGCTCTTTGACTGCTGCTCTCCTTGACTGTTGCTCTCATCATCCAGACCCAGGCCCCACTTAACCATCTTGTGGTCATGGCTCTTAGTGTTGTAGCAGTTAATGCAGAGGTCGTAGTCCTGAAAGCAAAGAAAACACAGAGTTCAGTTGTCTATAGATCAGCAGCCATACCAGCAAAAAAGCGGAAGAGCGAGCGCGGTGCTAGGTGAGCAACACGAGCCCTGTATGGAAGCCCACTTTGGGTTTCAGTGGGTACAAACACACGGCAGAAGAAAAGCCAGACACCAGCCATGAGCTGTGAACAGCTGCCCACTTCCATTTACCCCTGGTACACCGAGGCAGAGGAGCAGCTGCGGAGTCACCACGACAGCGGGAGCGGACCTTTGGGACAGGCAGCTGGCGGCAGAAGCCACCTCGGCTGCCTCAGCAAAGCAAGCCTGCAATCACAAGTCTTCACTACGGTGGGTAACAATGCAAATAGGGGCTGTAATTGTGTCTTCATTCTATTATATTAAAATATCTTGCAGGGTTTGTTTTTTTTTGTTTTTGTTTTTCCCTTTTGATGATAGGAACTGTTTACTTTTCTGTGATGTCTCGGGTAACTACACGAGGAGGGCCAAAACCTCCAACTAGTACGACAAATTTAACGCCAGCACTTAAAGAATGGGATTTGGCTCTCCATTTAGTTATTCTTAGTGTAATTACTGACTAATAATGACTACCCTGAAATACATATTTTTTAACCTCTAAAATGACCTTCAAATCGAGTGCAAGCTTCATGCTAAGACAGACACTGATCTGAAAACCTTCTCAAACACCCGCATTTTCACTGCCCTGTCCTTTTTTGCTGGAGGAAGGGCACCGCCTTACACAGAAGTATCCAGAAGGCACCTAAAGCCATACCTCCTTCCACCACTGAATTCCCCTAGTGTGTACGATCCACTTCCTACAGTCTTGCCTCGAGAAGCCCTGTTCAATGCTTCCCTCGGAGGGATTCATTAAGACTCTTCCACCACAGACCTGGCAATAACTCCCAGTGTAAAAACCAGGCTGCACTTATTCAACATTTTTTTTTTTGGTTCAGCTACAGCCAGAGGTCATCACAAGCCCTGCAGAGGTTACCTGCTCCTCAAGTCCACCTGTGTAACTCCATGCATAATTGCTCTCTAACACAGTTCAGTGGCAGTGATCTATGCTGTAAAAGGACTAGGCATTAAAAGCATTGAGCCAGGTTAGGAAGCAATTATTTGGGCTGATCGGAAGGGCAGGCAACCTCTGGCTGGGCTGAAGGAACAATGACGCGTGGCAGCCTCCTCTCCCAGCTTTGTGGCAGCCCGGACACACGCCCAGCCACACTCCTTACAACACGAAGTACCATGTACAAAGCGGAAGGAAAGCTAGCTGGCAAGAAGGTACGCTAACTTCTCTCGCCGACATCCATTTAATGTGGATGAGCTAGTGCCCTGCAGAGTCAGACTAGTCTGACACAGTCACACCCTACCACCCCGTCCTAAAGTTCTTTAATATTTAGTTAAAAACTTGTGTGTGCAGAGGAGCCATAATGGAATAAACGAGGCAGCAGGAGCCATTCCAGAGTACTGGCGTTTTCTGTGTTGAGAAACTAAAAGCACTTACCCTAGAAAAAGAGGTATCCCCCCCTCCCCCCGTGGTGGTCACTTTCCCTTAAGGCTTAGCAGCCCTTTCATCAGGATAGGCTTAATTTGGAGGAACTTCAGGCAATATTCCCCCAAAAAAGTAATCAAGCTTGGCTGTAGGGCAAGAGAGCGCAGAATTCTCTGGTGACATACACCTACCTCACAGACAGTGCAATGCCACCTTGTTTCCACATGATGTTTGCACTCATTGCACGTATAGACAAAGCGATCCTGCCCTTGGGTATGTAGTTCTACCAGCATGCAGAGCGTGGACCACTTGGATCGGCGTAGTGAGGAGAACTCCCAGTGCTTATCTCTGGCTAAGGTGAGGAAGGCATCTCGCCCGTCCATCAAATCACAGCTAAGTAATGGATCAGGGTCCACAATGGGAGGCAGAGTGTTAATTACAGGCCCAGCGTGTAAATGAATCACAAAAAAGACCTGCAGATAAATGGGGGGGAAAAATAAAATCGATGAAGTTAGATAATCTTGCAGGAAAAAGCATGTGTTCTGTTGCAGTAATGGTGTGCTACAAACGTTATCTAATTAACTTAGTTTGGGCTAATCTCTTCCAATATGTTGTTACACAACAGACAAAATTCTAGCGCAATCACAGGCTTTACTCCTGATTTTTCAGTTCTGACTATCATCATGCCTGGATTTATAGGAATAAAATCTTCTCTTTACGCAGTGTATTTTGACAGTACCTCTTTATGCTTCTCCATAGTGGCATACAGCTTCTGAGACAGATCATTGGACACGTTTGGCATGCTGGGTTTCTTCTTGTTAGCTCTGCTGATGCTGCTCTTATTCTTGTTGGTTTTTTTGTTGTTCTTCTTCTTGGCGTTTTTGCTGTCGCCCTGGCTTCCCTGCAAAGGAAAGATGTTACACTTTATAGAGCTCTCTCCCATTCACTGTAGCTTAAAGTGAAACGCTTCTGCTGGCAGTAACAGAACTTTGTTCCAATGCCTGCAAATCCGCCATCCTGTGTTAAATATATCCTATCTTCCAGGAAAAATCAAAAGCCAAACTGGCAGGCAAATTCAAACGCTGTTTAAAAATAGATTTTTAAAGTATGCATATACATTAAATAATTCTTATCTTACACTGTACTTCAGCTTCCACTGCTTGCTTTACAAGATCTTATAGATATTTGGTAATAAAATGAGTTACAAATAAAATGGACTTAAAAAAATTCCAGAAGTGCAGTATTTTGCTTTGTTGTGCATTTGGGGTTTCACATACTTGCTTGAACTCTGATTTGTTTTTTTTTTTTTTATTTGTTTTTTATTGAACAAATTTAGAGCTAGTACACGGATAAGAACGTGCAGGATTTGAAACTAACAAAATACATTATTCTCCATCCCGAAGACTTACTGCTGCAATTAAAAAAAAAATAATCCCCCAAAGCTTCACTTGTGTCTAAGTTGCGACAGACCACAGCGACCATATACTGAATACTAGATGTAAGTAAAGAGAGTAAAAAATAGCAAATGATGCTATTTAGATGACCTGTGAAAACAGAAATAACTTTTACACTTCTCATGTCCTTGAAAAATAAAAACCCAAGCCCTGAGCAGGGAGCTCACCACTCATTAAAAATGCCCTCTCTAACTGCTAGAATGTTGGTTATCGTAATATTAAAAAGAAGCTACTGAAATACTCTGATATATATACACACACACACACACAAAAGTTTCATGAACACTATGCACTAGCACCACAGGGTTTATCCACAAGCATATTTATTCAAAGAAAACAAAAATATTCCAACTTAAGAAAGCAATTCTATATATAGACTGTTGCCATCATTCCACTCCATTAATTATAAGTCTAAGTTTTCTTTCTACTCTACTTTTAACAAATTTATATTTGGTCAATTGTACAAAGCTGTTCCAAAATGTTTTAAGAAGCTGTAAGATTGTTCTTGTACGGCTTCATTTTGATGGCATTTAACATATGCAGCCAGGTTTGCCAGAGACGCCGACGGCACGGTTACTCAGTGAGCCTTGTCCCTTCAGAACCTTTTTCAAGAACTTCTGAATATTTACCACCTCTTTAGACTCTCTTTAACTGATACTCGCAGCACACATCGACTTTTAGGAAGCAGCTCTCTCTCCGCATATATAAAAGATTAGGACTATGAATTAAGAAAAGAGAAGACGCATCCTGTACCATGTCAATATAAGGCAAGTGCTTCTACACATGGAGGTCCCCACCGATCCCCAAGTGACACATTCCTTGTGTCACTTAATGGGGGAAATCCCCCATTAAGTGACACAATTTCAGGTGACTGCACTAGAGAACTTCTCATGCTTTTAATTTCACTCCTTCTTCTGAGCTAAGTGGCAAAGATCACACTGCTATGTTTTTCTGTTGGATTCTTGGATGACACATTCAGCAATTTGGATGCAGGTTTTGTTCCCCCGCTATCCTGAGCGACGTCAATGGCATTCAGGGGGAGCACAGGGCTGTTAACAGCCAAGGCCGCAGCTTCTGACTTTAGGCAGACAACTTGTATGAGTTTCACAGTTAGCTGTTCTGGGCTTTATAAAACACCTTTTTTCTCCTCTTGGATGTAGAGGTTTACACTGGCGTTTTCACTGGAAGGGATGCAATGATTTATTGAAAGTGATTCTGCTGGCAAAAGAGGACTGCAACTTAAATTCCCAGCCTTGTCTTTCAGTTACTTTTACACTGCTATGTTCTTTGAAATATTTCAATATTAAAGGTTACGTTCAGAAAGAACAAGGTGAAAACTATTAACTTTATAGTTCCGTAAAAAAATATCGCAACAAACTATATTTGCTTTGAAGGAGCAGCTGAGGTTTAATAGAAGGAATTTTCTGACGTAATGAAATTGATGGATTAAGGTCTATAACTCCACACCAATCACACGTAATACACACGGTACGCAAATTGTCACGGCATCTGAGCTGAACGCAGTCACTCGCCAGTTCAAAGTTTTTGGTTCCACCTCAATCTGTTAGCCTTCAGATTTTCCTACACAATTTTCAAAACACCTTGCTGCAAATCCCAAGTAAAAGGGACAGTATAAAAGCACTAAGACCATTTGGATACAATCAAGACAGAAATAAAAATGAATAATGAAATTTGGGCAAGGACCCTGAGAAAATTTTGGTTTGTTTTAATAAACAAAGAGAGCACGCTGGTGAAGGAAAACCACCACCAGGACCAGTGTTTCACACCAATGCAAAGCTTGCAATAAGTACTTTTAAATTTTCAGCCCCCTACTGTTGCAAACGACTACAAATACCTTTGCGTACATAACAGCAAAATTTAATTCAGCTTTGAAAAATACAGCATCTTTCAAAATGCAAATACTGAAGGTGATCTGCAAAGGTGTGAACCAGAAGCTCAGCCAAATGACTGCAAGCAAATGTAGCAGTCATGATGCAATCCAAAAGTAGCTTAACAGATTTCTCTGAGAACAGAGATGCTGAACTGATGTAACTGATTTGTGATTCTGTTAAACCCCCCCCCCAAAACAACAACCAAACCAAGCCAAGCCATCAGTATATTTGTTATCCAAGAAAACCAGGAATGCAGTTAAAGGGAACCCTGATTTAACGTCTGATGTGAATGACCTTTTCTAGTTTACCAGATGTGAACTCTCTAATTTACTGAGGTGTTAACTGTCAGCTTTGTCAGACAGAAGCAAACATAGCATATAAAGTTAACTCACCTCTGTTGTTTCACTAGCTGCAGTGCTTTCTTCCTTTTTCCTTTCCTCTTCCTCCTGCTCCAACTCCTTAATGCTTTCTTCCAGCACATTGGGCCAGAAATCACCTTCAAAGTAAGGCAGCTCCTTGGCACTTGTCAGCCTGTCCTCAGTTGCTTGTTTGAAGATGTCCTGTTAAGCGTAGCACACAATACCAAGAATAAATAAATGAAGACCACTTAGGATAGCGAGGAGGAGCAGAGACATGATCCAGGGTTACACTGAACAGCTGTGCCTCACTTACAGCCCGTGGCCCGCTCTTGGCCGGCCTCCTTTTCTGGGTGCAGCTCAAAAACTGACCTGGCAATACTGATAATAGCCCACTCCCTGTTTCATCTTAGAAAGACAGCTGCTGAGGCTCTCCTGAACCTCCATCGTGCAACCGGTTCATGCTCCTGACACGGTGGGAGAGACTAAGATACCCCTGGAAAACGTAACAAACACCTCCCGGTAACTACAGCAATTAAAGATGAAGCCTACACCACTTAGTTTTTCCTGTGCTGCTCCTGGACATGAGCAGGAACTGTTCTAGTGACAGCAAGTGCGTCTCAGCCGCCCCTTTCCCTTACAAATTTGAAAGCACATAAGCACTTCAATGCATGTGTCTGGGCTGTGCATCATACGTGCAATAAGCCTGGTAACTCCAGGAAGAATCGCTGAATGCACCGGCAAGCTATTACATACAGGAATATTAAATAATATCTGGTTGTGGTAGGGGAACTGTGCGCAGCCTCTGTCCTTCGCTGACAGCTGGCTGAAGCTCTGTGGACCACCCGGCCAGAAAGACTGGGGACCACTGAAAGGAACGGGTATTCTGAAAAGGAACAGGGATTTTACACAGTTTTTCTGGAGGTGTTTTTTTTTTTTTTTTAAGTGCATTGCATCTAACAAGCACATACAAGACTAACCAATTTTCTTCGGATTCATTTCAAGACGACCTTATTAGGAGAGAGACAGATTTTCTAGCTCTTTGCTGCGCCCGATCAGATGACAAGGCTTGCTATATGCTCTTCTGTTCCACACATTTAGTAACTGCCACTTGCAATCAAAACATCAATTTTTTCACTACCATTAAGAAATTCTTGTAAATTTTAGCATGTAAGTAGTGGCAAATGCTTTCTTTGCCATCTTTAACTTATTTCCTTGGGTACACATGTGATATTTTCCAATTATGAAAATCATCCTTTTTCTCTTCAAGCGAAGAAGCTGTTTTATAAGCAGCTTTTTGATTTCATATTAGTGTGGTCCAGCATTCCACCTGATCCTCCAGAATCACCAGAAGCAAACAACTTCTGTAAACCTTAACAAACGACACACTTCCTCACGTCGAAGACTGCAGCGCAAGAGACGTATGCGAAGGCAGGCCCCTGCACACTTCCCTTAATGCAGAAACCAAACCTAAGGAATTTTCAGTCTGAAAGGCAAAACCTCCAGAAAATCTAAGAAAATGAAGACACTAGCTGAGAATAAAAGCCCTTGTACAACACCACCACAGTTTCCTGTCTTACGAAACAATATTAGCTACCTTCAAATGAAAAGCCCATAAAAATTAATTCAGGAAGTAAACAGTAGCAAACCTTGTAGTCATGAATGATTCTCTCTGCAAATGCCTTGTCCAGCATCTTCTTATACCATTCTTGCAAACGTTTGGGTTTGGGTATTTTCTGATCAGGTGGATGGCAATGAAAAATATAGTCATCTCCTTCACTCGGGGGACAGGCCCAGATGTGTCCCGTCACATACCTGTGTTTCACACACAAGAAAAAAAAAAGTCTTAACCATTTTGATTACCATCTTAAAACTAACTCAGCCAAACTGAGGTAGAAATTCAGAACTCAAGCTTTTTTTTTTTTCCTTTTCTTTTTGTCTTTGTAATAAAGATGCTAAGGCAATAACCTCTATTTATACCAGAGATGAGAAAAGGTCCAGGATATAATAATGAAGCTTAAACATCAAGTGAACCTCTGATAAGAAGAATGATTTGCTGTCAGTTTAAGAATCCTAACACAGAAAAAACACCTTAGTGATAAAACCCAAATTCCTCTCTCCACTGCAGAAGAGGCATGTGTTTCACGTATCTCAGAGAGGGAAGAAGAGAGACTATCCCAAGTGAAAAGCTACTTGGCATCCTGGATATAAAAAATGCGAAGAAAAAGATTTCTTTCTTTACAAAGATCTCCCTTACCCAAGTTTCTTCACGTACTCCAAGTATCCAATGAGGATTTCATGATAAACTGCAGTTCGGAGACAACGGGGGCGGAAGAAATGAATACTATCTAGATACGATATGTACACACGCCTATAGTAATGAGAGAAGAATGATAGAAAATCATGTATGGCTGAACATCTCTTTTTGTCTATTGAGAACTGACTTTTATACTAGATACATCCACAACTATACTGAACAAAGAAATCAATTATGACATAATTTTAATGCATATTTATGCATCTTAACATGGTATAAACAGTTCTCAAAAGCCAATGACGGGTAGCATTTTTTTGTATACAGCAAGAAAATACATCGAGAGGCAAAATCAAATACATAACACAAAAACTTGTAACATTTTTGTTGTGGTATTTGTTTTCCACTTCAGTCATCTGCAGTCATACAGCAGGACTTATTTGTGCCACAGAATTGAAATGTACCTCCCAGTCTTCTGTATTTGAGAGTAATTATCCAGTGAACGTAGCAAGATGTTCTCTGTGCATGGACCACCGATACGGAAATGAAAGCGTACCTTGTATTTGGAGGGGGGCAATCCGAGCCATACTCCTGTACATGCATGCCAAAGAAGCACACATCTACTCCGTCGATCTCCTCAAATGCAAACAGAGCTTTGGTACGGTAAGGGAAAGATTCTGACATCTCACCAGAATCCACAAATCTGAAGGAAAGGGTGGTACGAAGGAACAGGAAGAAAAAAAAAAAACAAACCCAACAAAAAGCCAATTAATAAACAAGTGTCCTACCAGAATGAGGAAATTCTTTTCAACCTTATTTTTAACTCATTAGAACCATTTATGCAGAAGTTAAACAGGGCCAGATCAGAGCTGTATTAAAACAGGGAGTGCTGTCAATGCACAGTCTGTTACTATAAAACTCAGGGAAAGACAGCCTCCGTATATAGTTAACGTACGCCTGAACAGGCAAGCGTTGAGTACGCTGAACCCACAGGCCTTGAAACACACTGCAGACTAGAAAACCTGATGCATTACGATGAAGTGATGTCATGTAAACACCGTCTTTATGAATTAAAGCCAAAATACTTCATAGAATAAACCTCTTAAGCTTTTCACTTATGATGAAGCACATTAAAGATAACTTCTGAAAGTTTTATAAAAACACAACAAAACAAAGGAACGGCAACTGTTTCAAACTAAACTGTGAATTCTGTAATGCTAACCAAAATGTGGTCAGGCTCTCTCTCAAGATTTAGTAATACAAGGTCACAGTATTACAACCCAAACCGGGACGTCCCCGCTATCCCCCTAAAACTAGCCAAAATACAACTGTATTTTGAATCTCCTCCAAGTTCATTTACTGCATACCTCTTTTCTTCCTTTCATAACTTGACTCATGCGTAAGTTTCAAAAATGTGCAAAGGGATTAAGGCGCACATTGGCACAGGTTTACAATATTTATGCAGGGAGACTTCAAAATAAAAAGATTTCAAGATTGCATTTATTGTAATTAATAGAACTAACCTGGATTTCATTCCTGGTTTAACTTCTACTGTCTTATCTGAACTTGCTACCACTCTGACAAAGACCTCTCCAGCTTCAGGATGATTCTGTCGCCGCAAAAATTTGTTTACTCTATCTTCCAAATGGTTTCCTAAACGCGTAGTCTGTAGCCCTAGAAGTGAAAGGGGAGAACATGACAACGGAAATGTTAATACTGGAGAAATCACTGTTAAGTTCAAGGTGTTACATGCTTGTAAGGTCTTTCAGCGTGCTTCTCTGTACAGAAGTATGCTTTCTTCCCTTTGTTTTACCTCCATAGGAGAATTTGCTGGTTTTATGCAGCCAAAATTAAAAAAGCAAACCCACCCATGTTTTTACCCAAGCCTTAAGTGTTTGTAGCCTAACGTGGAAGCTAAAACCACTAGAGTGGGAAAATTACTTAGTAAGTGAACTAACAAAGGCGCCTTCACATAGCATTTTTAAATTTGTAGGCTTATTTTATGAACACTGCAAATGTTTTCTCCTAACAAAACCACTATCTGGCTGTTTGACAAAGATTACATCACTTTATAGATCTGGCTCAATGCCACACCTTTTCAAGCAAAGCAAAGCAAATCAACAGAAATGAAAAGCCTTTTGACTTCAATGGAGATTTCATTGCTTTTTCTTTTCTTTTCAAGAGAGCTTTTAGATTGAACAGTTACAGTAATCTGCACATAAAGCTTAAATAGTTCTTGCACAGCGATAGAGGTCTTTAAAAGTTCAAGTCCACGTATTGTCCAGATCCCCTCTCTTGGTCTTTACATTTACAATCAGCTTTTGTGAGGATAGCAGTTTTTGTAGCATTACAGGATGTGACAATTTTCAAATAAATCCACAACAAATTACAGAAATTAAGACGAAGATTTTGGTTTAAAGTAAGAAAACAGAAGTAGCACACTGTTTTGACTTGAAGATTTATGATTATTTCTCTTATCCCGCTGTTCTTATTTTACCAACTAGTATTTCTACTTCATTTTTATGGCCAATCTGCTATCTTTTCCAAAGTCATGATGCAATCTACAGACACTCATTTTACTAAAATGCATTTAATTTTCAGCTCTCCATTGCTTCGGTTTTCAGTTGTTTTTTGGCTACTGACAGAAGGCTGTTGGTTCTTCTTCCTGACTACTGAGCTTGCATACAGAACGCTGCAGTAAAATACCTATGCTAAAAATGATTTTAGGCTCCAATACTGGGGAAAAAAGCCACACATACTCAAAGGAAGATCTTGCTTTCTAAGGAAATTTATAAACGGAAAATTTTATTTGACAATCAGTTTCTAGAAATTGGCAAATGTGGCAATCTTGTTTTACTTCTTTTAGTCTGTCCCCTTCTCCAGAGAGATTCTATGGTTAAAACCAGCACAACACAGTCTAAGTATCAATTACCTGGGAGCCAATTATTAAATTTAAAGGTAGGTTAAAGTAAAAATACACTATGTCGTTTACCGATTCAATCTACTGGCCTTTTCCAGTGTTTCCCAGCCCAAAACAATATATTGGGCTTTCCATATGTAACAGAAGCGGGTTGATTTTCAAGGATATTCAAGAATTTTAAAGAACATTCACAAATACTTTCTGAAGAAATTATTTTGTTTTGTTGATTTCTCTGAAGACAAACAGAAAAATAAATGTCTCCATTCCAGCTAATGATTTGGTACATTTTTAGCAAGCCATTTAGTTAACTCTACTGTCTTGTGTTTTCATTTTATCATCTTTCCAATGCTAAGCAACCAAAGGATATGTGCGTCCTTCCTTATGCTGCAATGCATTAAGACTTGAAAAACAAACAAACAAACAAGACCAGATAAGAAGATAAAAAGAAATGGGCAGCATTAAGATTACATTCACTGTAATGAAAGGATCTAAAAGGTGCATATTTTGGTATATTAGAATGTGCAAATTCTTTTAGAAAGCGACCGGATTTCGGTTCTTGGACACCTGTAACATACGTACTTCCAATAAAAGCTCAGGTCTCTACGAAAACTGCAGTGCAAACTTGAAAAAAGGCACCCAAATTGGTAACGACACAGAAGGCTCTCGGGCCACTTGAGGACAGAAGTTTTGTTGCAGCAGCAATGGCCAGACATTTGTTACTGCATGTTACCAGACAGATAGGAAGAAAGTTGGACTTCTGGCTTACTGTGACTTTTTTGTCAGCAAACTACTTTGGGTGACTTATTTGTCAGGATATCTTTGGTTAAGTAATATTTGTAGATTTTCTTAGTAAGAAAAATACTCCAAAAGTTAGGAATTTCACAGCATAATCCAGCTGTACACAGGTTTGTAGGTTTTATTTGGCAAGCTATCAGTCAGCTTTATGCGACTTACTTGCGATGTGGTTAAGATAAACCAGTTTTACTTCGTATACATTAGGAATATGAATGTTACCGTAACAGCTGAGCAATAGCTTGCAGCTGAGGGACGTGCTAACTTGATTATTAGTAGTTGTGCCAGCACACTTGAAAGCACATAGAAATATTGATGGCAATTCAGTAAGTAAGGGGTTTTATGGGGAGGGAGGGGGAGAGGAAACACATCAATGTTTCAAACTTTCATTGCTCATGTTTGGTTTTAGGGCAGTAGTAAGACCAAGGTTCTGACAACAAGAACAGGCTTTCCCTTCCCTGTTCTTGTGTTTCCACTAGAACAACGTTAAAGAAAACTGATTTCAAGAGCTGAGCCCACCAGTGGATTACAGCTGGCAGGAAGACTCACATCATCCCAGGAAACAGAAAACAAGATCGTCGAAATGCAGGGAAAGGAGAAGGAAAAGGAGATCAATGGAAAGGAAAAAAGCACCATTATTTCCTTGTCCAGATCCATAAAGAACAGAATGGTTACCTTGAATTAAATGCTGATTACTCAAACTTTAAGCAACGTCACAGAACTGCAGACATCCAAGGAATCACATACTTATTTAAGACAATTTACATCAATGTATACTGTAAAGTCAGCATATAATACAAGAGACAACTATTTAAAATGGTTATCTAAAACCACACTTTTACTTCATCGTTTTATTAATGTTCTCTTACAATCTTAATCTGTCTTTAATGAGACTATCTTTAGTCTTTTTAACAATACAATCTTGCATGCGTCAGGTTACTCCAGAGACCGTTTTGATTGCTGTAACCTAATATGTCTCATACAGCATTATCATCTCCAAATTATCCCCCTTCAAATCTCTCATTATGCAATCAACCACACACGAAGTTATCAAGAATTTAATACAAAACCACTCCTTTATTACACTTTGGAAGATTCAGGCTTGCAAAGTCACAGTATGAGAAGGTAATGCCCAGAACTTCCAAGGACCAAAGAAGAACAAGGAAGTGTACCTGCAAGTTCTAGTTGTTCAAGCGTCTGATTCACCCTCTTGGCTTCTGCACTCACTTTATTTTTCTACTCTATGCCACTGACACTGTATTTTCAATCCTAGACCCTACTCCCCCCAGCCCCCCCAAACATGTATGAGTAAAAGGTATCAAATTATGTTCTCTGACATTAAATGCATGCAAAGAATGCCTGTGTAAGGATTACTAAGGAGACTGAGACAACTTGACCGGGCATCTCTTGGCACTCTCTTTAGTGCACATTTCGACAAGATTATGACAATAGTTACTTCCAAGAAAATCTAGATGCACGGTACAATTGGTTACTTATTCCAGCGGATAGTTGTTCTAACACAGTCCACTCCAGAAACAAGAAAAGCTCTTCAAATACATTAGTACTTGGCACCACCACAGTACACCTGAAGTGCAGTACAACTTGTTATTACATGTTATTCGAAGGGCACAGAGGTGACAGTAATTTACTACAGTTTCAACGCTACATGGAAACATGTCTAAATATAGCCAGTAAAGTGCATGCAGCCTTAGGTTTCTCCTGTTCTGTTCCCCCCGCTTTCTTTTCTTTTTTCTTTTTTTTTTTTTTAAATCTTAGGAAAATAAGGACATCGATGCCAAATACCTCAGGCAGCATTAAGACTGACCACAAACACATAGAGACCAGGTCTTTAAAATGTTGATTAAAATTCTGACAGCTGCTAAAGCCTTGGGATACACTACTCCCCCTTTTGCAAATGTTCCTGTACTGTCTATCATGACAAGAGAAAGTCTCAATCAAAAAGCTATTAGGGGCGGCAGGGAGAAGATGAAAGTTGAAGATAAAAATAGAAATATTAGACTCACTTTTAGCACTGAATTTGTTTTCTTTACGTGTTCTACCAGTTTTCTTCAGACAATTATCACAGACAAACCTATTGAGAAAAAAAAATTGCCAAAACCTTAGCATAAATCCATTACGGTCTAGCTTAAACCCAACGTCTGAACCCATCATTTAAATGTCAAAGTATGATGTATTTTTCTCTAGGTTTGAACAATTTGTATCTCTCCATTTTCAAGGGACTTAAAGCCTTTATGAGCTGGTTTACTTCTGCCAAGCAGTTACACCTGCATTTGTATTCTACAGTATACAAATTTATCTCCAACCAGCTTCCATTGTTTAGTAGTTAGAAAGAAACCACAGAAATCGGCGTATACGAACAAGTTGGTTTCACGCACATTTTCATTTGAATATACTAAAATGAGACCTCAAACACCAAAAAAAGTATTTTATTTAGAAACGCTTTGTCCTTTTGTAATCAGTTCTTAAGAGGCAGTGACTGCATATTAAAGAGCAAAGGCAGAAAGTCTTAATTATATAAACTACATTGGTCTCATTATAGTAGGGGTAAAAAAACCTAGCAAACATCTTACCCTGAAGGCCAAATAATATCATAATGTAATACACAAATCTGGTGCATCTTCCGACCACATTCTTTGCAGTCAACAAACCTGAGAAGAAAAAACAGCAGCCAATCACTTTTGTTGTTAGGCAAGTAATTTTCCAGAATTCAGCAAGAAAGACAGACTTTCCAACCCTCTGCTAAGAGCCAAATCAACTTCAGCAGGCCCAATTTATGTGTCAGTTTAAGAAAATACTCCTTAGAATAGCTTCAGATATACATCTATCACTCATGTGCACGTTACAATATATACATATATATAAAAATTTGTAAAAAGTCAAATGTTTAAACTAATTTAAAAATGTGAAATGGGCTGTCACGCACAACTTTTTCTGGATTTTTTTCTATCCTTTTCTATGCAGAGTTCTGAGTTTTCCCAGCTTCACAGAGTTCTGCTTAACAATACCTCCACAGATTTAATTTTCAATTGTTGCAACAACCGCAAGCTGACTAAACGGTTGCTCAACTTACTGTAAATGTAAAAACTAGTCATTCGTGAATCACTGTGCCCAGAAAACATGTATTAGCTTGTCTTCACCTGCATGGGTCTGCTACCGTTTTGGGGTTTTGCTGAGGTTTTTTTTGGTCTGTTATGTCAAAATTCTTTTGTTGGATCAAGTCAAGACCACAACATTGTTTTTGAAGCCAAATGCATTGGGGTCTATCTCAGCAGTCTGCCTTTAAAGGAGGAGCTCTAGTTAGTATTTGCAAAGATGAGAAAAGGAATCAAAACGTATTGTGTATCCCACTGCCAGAAAACAAAGTAGTAGTGAGATAAAATCTCATTTCAGCCAGTTAAGGACAGCAGGAAAAGTAGCACAGTGCTACTAAAGAAACTGTCAACTTGGCTTGTACTGAACCTCCCGAGGGTAATAAATGCAAGGGAGGAGGAGGATGGCTCTTTCAGTGGGCTAAGTGCTCAAGTGAAGAGAAAAAAACCTGTTTTATAAGTCTAGCTAAAACCAGAAGGGGAATTACAGAAGTCCTCCCCCTGCCCAGGCACTCAGGGCTTGGTGTAAAGGCTCTGTACGATGGAGGGCCACTTTCAGCCTCGCAGAACACACCTTAGGAATTACCCAAACAAACAGAACTAGAAACTGCCATTAAAACAGGCTCACATTTTCATCTGGGATATCAATGGCAGACATCAAGTTTGTGTGTTGCACTATGAACTCTAGAGAAAGATGCTGCAGCCTGTTTGGGCAGAGATGGGGGGAAGAAGGAAGACTACTTTATTCACTGCCTGACTTCTGAAGTGCTGGCTAAAGGACAAGTGAAAGTGATGACATTATCTTAAGAAAAACAATGGCCTGGTACTTACGGCTCCGGATCTAGTGTATCATTTTTCTTCTTTTCAAACTGATCCTTAGAGATGGTTCTAGAGACAAAGAGTTAATATGAAAACTCAGTAGTACCTTTATATCAGAGGCCAAGACAAGATCATGCTTTTCTGAATTGCAGCAAATGAACAAACCTCAAGTTGGAAGAAAGCATATCAGTATTTATTTTCTATTCAGAGAAAGCAATTCAGTGAATTTTATTTTAAGCTACAGAAAATATTTTCACTTTCTGTGTAAATTGAAAGCAAAATAAGAGGTATCCAAGTATAGACATAAATTTAAAATCATAAAGAACAAGGGAAGCTATCGTCAGTAAAGCAGCCACCTTCCAAACCAGCTTGTATTCCTTAGAAATCTTAGGGCATCTTATTTTCTGGCCAGGCTACAGACAAGCCACTGGTTTCATAAAAAAAAGCTGTGCTCCAAAAGGTGAGACATCAGGATAAGCCAAAGTCTTTCATTTGAAAAGATAACGGATTAGTGACATTTATTGACACAGCTTCCATTCCCTGCCCCTCCAACCACATTATCTACTGTCTGCCACCCCCTGCACCCTGTCCACGGGCAGCACTTCCGCAGCGCAACCGGGCACAAGCAACACTGTTGGGCAAACTAACAGACCCAACACAGTAATGACTGTTAATGACCTGTTACTGTGGAAATCTCCTATTAGTAAGAAAGTAGGTATTTCCCCACAAACACTACCACCGGCCGCAGGGTTTTACTGTCAAATCAGGACTACACATCATCCCTCCTATTTAAAAAAGGGGCATGCAGAAGAAAGGAAGCGACTTACGTTTGAGGCTGGGAAGGGTCATCACCCAGGGTGACATTCTCCCCCTGGATTTCAGTGAAACACTTCTCACAGAAGTGATACCTGTCAGCAAGAAGGCCATATTTGGGTGAACTGGTCCAGCACAACATACAGCCACCCAAGCACGGAGCCACCAACCAGAGCAGGGCAGATCACCACGACGAAAGGGGGGGCGTTGTTGGTTGATTGATGGGTCAGTGTGGACAATGAGGAGGAACAGAGGGGAGGGCAGGATTAGAGAACAGGGGAGGGAACAAACAGCACAGACGTAAGAGGTAAGACGCAAACACCAAGACAACACAGAGCAGAAAGCCAAGGCAAAGCACAGATTAGCATTCGGTCTCATTTTACACATTACTAACAAGTCGTTGGGTGTCAAATTCAAAATTTGGGGAGGATTAATGAAGTAGCTACCAAGTGCTACGTTTATACTGTGTAGACTTCAAATTTCAGAATTTGGATTTGATTTGCATTACTTAGGAAAAAAATGCTCTTTGATTCCAGGCTTGTGGCTGATCGAGTCTCCTTTGGGTAAAAAAACCAGCCTGTCAAAAAGCTTTAAGAACACATTTATTACAGGTCTAAGTAATTAGAAAATAGGCTGAAAGCATTTACTGATTGTCAGTAAAAACTGTAAAAGCAGAAATATGCGGTATTGAAAAAAGTCTATAAAAATATGAAATTCAAAAGTTATTTGACTTTAAGATTAAATGTGACCAATTGCTCAGCTAGTATTATTTAATATAAATGAAACCAAATCCATACTCTAGACAAACATTTAACAGAAATGCAATTATGGGTCAGAGTTTCCAGCCATTTATCTATATCAGTACAATATATGTATATATGTGAACAACATTAAATATTGTACATACATACAATATATTTATCAGATACATTAAAGATGTGGAATTAAGCTTTACAAATTGAGTATGAGGCTAGGTACAATTTTTGGTGACCAGACCAAGAGCCAATCCAAGTTATACTCAGCAAAACCAATACTGCAGTTTAACAAACCAAGCTGAGTAAATTGGAATACAACTCGACAAAAATACAATCTGCATTTGAAAAAAAAAAAAAAAAATCAAAGTTACACAGATTTTGGAGGGGGGTTTGGGGGTGGGTTTTTTGTTTGTTTCAGATGAACTGGAACCAAAGTTGCCAGGGTAATTAAAAAACAAAACAAAACAAAACAAAAAAAGGAGGCTAAATGTTTGGAAAGGATATGAATTCACACATGAACAAAGGTAACAAAGAGAGGCCACAGCTGTAAAATGCAGGAAGGCCACAAAGGATCATCAAAATAAAGGAGCTGTATGGAGGATCAAGAGTGAGAGAGTATAAGCAGCAATGGCAGCACAGTAAAATGCAGTTTTAGTACTCAAACACCAGAACCGTAAGAATGGTAGTGTATAAAAGGCATCAAACGAGACTCAGTGTCACAATGAACCAACAACTTAAGGGATGGAGGTTAATAAATATGGCAGCTTGCCCCTTCAAACACATACTCATACACTTAAAACTACTGTAATCCAGGTGATGGATCTCCAAGGCTGTGCTTTCCTGGAGACAACAAAAGCCATTTATAGGCACTTATTGAAATGTATGGATCAGAATTTCCTCCTGTACCACACGCTGGCCATCACGTCACCACTACATGTTTGCTTTGTTTGTGAAACAGAGCACAAGCGAGTGGGAGCGGGTCCTTCAGCAGCACCCGTTGAACTGGGGGGGAAAGGCGTTCTGCAGAGCAATCTGTGTGCTCCCCGGGCGGGAGCCAGGTCCATGTTACCATAGCATAATTTACAAGAGCCTGAAAACTTCTGCAAACTCTGCCAGCTGGCTCAGGCTTCAAGAGCTCCTCTGCTAGCCAAGAACCACTTAAATGCAGCAGCACACCGAATGCTCTCTCTACTGTGGGACTGACACAAAGAGGAAAAAGGTGTATTTTATTCTAGTTAATATAGCCCATACTGACATACCCACATAATCATCTTACCAGCAGGGCTGCTGCAACTTTGATAGCAAGCACGTGAGCTAAAATGCCACGCTCCCTGCCCAGAGGGCTGCTTGCCAGCCTGCCGCAAGTGACTTCTCCTCTCCTGGGTCACCTCAACTAGGATGAAACACATCACCCTCCCAAGGAAAAACAAGGCTTTTGGAGCTGATAATGCAACAGAACAAGGCCAGGAGAAAAAAAAAAAACCAAACAATGTATCCCATTAATTTGTAATCATTGGGAATGATAAATATATTATGGTTAGTACAGAGCAGCATTACAGGAGAATTTCGGGAGTGGATACTGACACTGCACATCTCATTTACACTGACTTCTCTTGCCCCTTGCACCACACCCCATACCTGATACAGTATCATCTAATTTTTTTTTTTAAAAAACAAACCAATACATAACAGGTTCAGAATTTTATATCTTTTTACACGTCGCCCATGTCCTTTTCTTCCCTTTTCTTTTTCTATAATGTGCTTATTTCAATTTTTCTTCAATTAAAAAACCCAGCTAATTATTTTTCTTACTAACAAGGTTGCTCATTTTAAGGGTCAGACCGGGAAGGACTGAAACACAGGAGGACCCAAACACAGAAGTGTGTAACCTGAAAAATCCATGGCTGAGACTCCTATTAATACTTTGCTACATTTAAACAATCCCCAAAATGGTTAATTCTGATCCATTTTTAGAATAATTTATGGGCTTTCAAAGCACTTGTGAAACTGAGCAACGAGGCTGCCTTCGATATTGGATTTAAGTTACACAGCAGAAATCTAACGAGCTCCACCAGCACAGATATTTCACCCTCTGTTCCCACTGCGGCTGCGGGAAGCTCAGGCTCGCAGGGATGAGCCCTTCGGTTTGGCAGCGCGTTAAGCACGTGCTCCAGTGATCTGCGGATCCGAAGCGGAGCACAAGATTTCACATGCTGCAGAACCAAAGGCTAATGCTAGCAAGAGTCAAGCCTTAATCCATGATATTAAAATGAGGAAATAAAAATTGAAATACAGTGAAAATGAATCACCTAAAGATCATGAACATTTGTCCATAAAATAATCAAGGTGAAACAACAGCTGTAACTTATTATGAATATGGACCCTTAGAAACAGGGACTTGCTTGTAATTCATTGACTTTTTTATGCCACTACAAATATTCAACAAAACCCATAGAAAGCATACAATAGTCTAGTTGTAACAGTCATAGAAAATCCAAACAATGTGCTTATTGCAACACATCAAAAATGGAAAGCTTTTCAAATGCAGACTGTTCAGGTGACTGATTCCCATCTCTTTGATAAAAAGAGTAACATTATGGTTCAATAGCAAAGTCCAGAAAATGTTCAATCTCTGCCTTAATGGGTGAATTTCCACCTGTATTTAAGTGCATTCAAAGGAAATTCTGAATTAGTAACTGGATGATAGTACTGATATGGAATACCGATAATTTTTCTCAACTGGATATTCACACACGAAGTATATTTTCTGAACAGTTACTTTAACGTAAACTTCTGCCTTATTATGGAAGCCAAACAGTTCTATACCAGATAATTAACTTTTAATCATCGAACTGTAGTGCCAGAGTTCATTTATTCAATGATGCCTAAATATTCTTAGTTGCAATGTAGCTAAGGGACATGCTGGACTTCAAGTACATCCAATTTTGTCTGTTTCGTAAATGGAAAATAACAAGAACATTTGACCAATTAAAGA
The DNA here is from genome assembly GCA_013398815.1 of Ibidorhyncha struthersii. Lineage (NCBI taxonomy): Eukaryota > Metazoa > Chordata > Aves > Charadriiformes > Charadriidae > Ibidorhyncha > Ibidorhyncha struthersii. The sequence goes on along the minus strand of VZSZ01011237.1, from coordinate 245,764 downwards.
TCTGCTGGAACCACAGAATTTGGTTTTCACTAATTTGCTACTTGGTTAAGAAAAATCTAAGAGTTGAAGATCACTGTCAAAGGGAACAGTTAATTTGACTGTTTTAGAGCAATACAGCTGATGAATAAGAGCTTTCTATGATCTGAGAATAAACACATCACCCCCACCCCCCAACTCAAAACCACCCCAAATCTCCAAACTCTAACCCTTTTCTCAAGACATCTGGATGCACAGAAACCTACACCTATCTCTGTTCTGCTACTGCCCTACCGACACTTCAGCAAACCACCTCCCTTTTATTACTACCCTTTTAGACTAAACTCAATGTAAATGGACTGTCACATTTGTAAAAGGGAGGAAATTGAAATATCGCATCGCCGAGCCCAGAGGAACCCACTGCCCCATCATCCCTGTACTTATTGCTAGCATGCAACACTGCCTTCTGCCGAGTAATCCAAGGGATTTAATACTAACTTAAATGAGAGGTATAACTGAAAGAAAAATTGCCCCTTCCTCAATTATTTTTGAAGTTGCTATTTTTTTTTCAAACACAGTACTAGCTGGATGCACGATATGAAAAGTATTCGAAATTCCACCACACAGAGCTGGTATTTAACGGTTATTCCCCCCCGCCCTCCTACCAGTAATGAAGTACTATCTCTTTAATTGCATTTTAATTGCTTTATTTCTCTGCAGACCGACTTTTTTCAGAGTTCACAGCGGCTGCATAAAACCTGTTATAAGAGCCAGCGAATTTACATTCCTTTGCGTCAACACTATCTGCCACAAAGGCCACCTAAGACCCAACATACAATGGAAGACAACACGTTTTCATCTCCCACACCGCGCTGCTTCACCTAGATGGTACACAACCGTCCTGCACCATCTTACGGCGTGTTCGGTGACGTAGGGATCGCCCCAAGAAAGACTAAATGCAAGCACTGACTGTCTGAATTAGCTCTGTAACTTCAGTTAGACAACAGCCCCGCTGAGCACTTCAAAGCTGGCCACACTTACAGAGTGCCAAGCCTCTGGAAAGCAATTCGTAACTTTGCTTTAAGGAGCGAAAAGGAAGCTTGTTTCTTAGCCCATTTATGTTTTGTATTTTTTTTTTTTTTTGAGGGGAATCTAATAATCTAAGAAACCAAAACCAAAGCCGAGTTTGCTTTGTTTTTAAAGCACTGTCGATTTAAGCATTACATGGAAAATTAATATTGTAATATAACAATTGTTTAATAATCATACAAACACCACCTCCTAATATTAATAAAAAAAAAAAATAAAACAGAAACTATTGTTTTCATAGCTTCTCATGGAGTCTGGGTAGTTTCCAATGCTAATTCAAACCTAATTTAAATAGAATTAAGTACTAACTAGGAAGAGAGAAAGCAAGTCTTGCAATCAATCACGGTATCCTTTACTTTGCAAATTCTGACACTAATTTGGTAACAAACCTGCATATTTTTACAATTTTCCTGGAACATGGTTTCTCAAGTGTCTTTTTACAGTTCTGCCCTTCTCCCTCCAGCAAGCCCTGCGACTCAGTTTGCGGAAAACACGGACAACTTCGCTTCCACTTAAGTGGTGTGTGGTGCAGCCTAGCTAATAGCAAGCACTTAAGTACAGCGTGTGTCAAGCTGCAGTACAGGAAAGTAAAGGGTCCCCTGCAAAAGGACAGCATGCAAAGATATAAAAATAACTTTCTCTTGACTTAGCTGTCCAAGGAAAGAAAAAGTTAATAATCCTCCTCCTCCTCATGTGGAGAGAACTCAAAAGTATCTCACTTCCTCAATAAGGGGGAAAAAAAACAAAGTCAAGGACTTACCTATTCTGGTAACTGTAGTAGGCTGCATCACGGGGAATAGTACACAACTGCTTGCCGTAGCAGCACAAGGTCTGGGGAGAAAACTCATACTGCAAAAAAATGGTGAGAAAAGAAGCCTTAAAATGCAACCTTATGTTAATCAAGTGTCTCTTAGGCAAACCTGATGCTTACAGGTATTATAATACATTGCTACGTTTATCACACTTTTCTAAGCTATTCTAAATATATTAGCACAACTCTCTTAATTTAATCACAATTATTAACTACATAAGCTAAATAGCTAACCCTCTAACCACCTACTTCATTTCAAGGAACATGGGAAACAAGCAAAGCATTTTAATATTACTTATGACCGAAAAGGGTGTTCTCTGACAGAGAAATACAACAATAAGAATAGAACAGCAGCAAGAAGGATGCTATCTACCTTTTTTAGCTCTTAGCATGCTTATAATAAATCCAAACTTTGCCCAACCGTTTCACTGAGTATTTCAATTTTTTAAAAAAGGGTATACAAAGCACATGTTTTATCTGATTCAAGCGAAGCTCTTTGGAAGAATACAACTCCATTCCTGGAATACATACCTTGCGCCCACAACAGTAGCCAAGTGATTGCATTACAGGATCAATTTCTTGTTCAAACACCTCCGCGAGTTTAGTGCAAAACTTATAGACCCTGGAAGTCTTGCGATTGTAAAGCCAGGCGTTGTTAAACATTAGCCAGACATCATCCACATATTGCCAGGGTTCTTGGTACTGCCCAGTATCCAATTTACGTTTAATGGTTGAAAGATCCATCGGATTCTTCACAATGTCGAAGTAGTCCTTCAAACACACACACAAACCCCTTTATTTTTAAGATGTCAACTGTTCATATTATGTTGTACAGAAAAGATGAAATGTTTGTATGAGCAAAGACAAAATCCAAAAACATTTTGGGTGTGTTTTGTTTTTTTTTTTTTTAATGCCAACTCACCGGAATCCCTAAAAGCTGGGGATCCACAGGCTGTCTAAAGGGTAGAGACTCTGGGTCCTGCCGGTACAAAGCTTCAAGGGTAGGCATGAGAGCCTGGCGCAGCTCCTCGGGTTTGAAAACTGTTAATGAAAGTTAGAAAGGTTAGAAAAATTCCTTCCAGGTTTCCTAACCTCTTGACTCCCCTAAAAAAAAAAAACAAAACAAAAACGTTAACATAAAAATCTTAAGAGGGATTTCCTGATCTGCATAGCTGATTGGAGGCAAAACTTACAATCAAGAGGCTTTATGTTTACTCAAATCACAGTAGGTGATATTCCCAGAATAAGGAAATAGGAACAACTGTAGCACATAATGATACATATTCTAAAGCATAAAAAAACCAAAAAACTTATCCAGAACCACATTAATTCAATTGCGTCATCATGGATGAACCTTAGCTCTTCAGAGAGGAGGCTACGCATATTTTCCTCTCCCTCCCTTCTAACCTTGTTTGCTATTTCCAAGCCAAGATTCTGCTGGCAAAAACCACCGTAGTGGACAGGGCCGAAGAGACAGCTCTACAGAGAGTAACCAGATGTCTTGATAGCTGGCAAAAGAATTTTCTGACCATAGTATACAAACAGTCCTGGTCTGCTGGACTGTTAATTGATTTTGAAAGTGTTAATACTTCCAGATTTATATGCATCATTACAATCCCTTGGCAACAGTGGCATGGCAACAGCCATGTTTCTTTCAATAGTGGATGACAAGGACAAGAAAGGCAATGCATTTTCTGAAAAATAATGATAACTTGGAGAGCTCTTTCAACATCTCAGCAGTGTAATTACATTTATTTCCTTAGGAACAGTGTCTTTAAGTAGGGAAGAATGCCTATTATTGAGGAAAAAAAGACAACCAAGGAAAGCAGGATGGCATCTCATATGTATTTACCTGGTCGAAACGAGAACGATACCAGTAAGAGGGAGCAATTAGGAGTTCTGTTGAAAGCACTTAAATCAACAGAGCCACGGTGACCCCTTCGAGGCTGATCATTGCTTTTGTCACTCAAACAGTATTTTGGTAAGATATAATTGCTTTTTGGGACTCCTAGTTAAAATATTTTTTTAAACCCCCCCCCCCCTTTCATTCAGGTGATATTTCTGAGAGGAAGCCTTTTCATCTCAACTACGCTCACTGAAATTACACACAAAAATAAAGCAAGACAAGAAATCAAGTTGACACTACTCAAAACATTTCTGAAGCATTAAGTTCCCATTTTTTTTAGCCAACTGTAGATGCTGCACTCCTGGAAATTGTTAGTCAGGATGAAACCTGTGAGACCATTTGAGTGCACTGCCTCTAAACTGGAGAGAGGATTGTTGCTCATGTACCCAACAGGGAAGATACCACCCAAGTCACCTAAATCATGGCAGAGGACTGAACGAGCTGCCAGAAGGCCTTCTGCAAGGGCTTGCCGTACAGAGGCATCAAGATCTCACGCTGCTGCTACTGAACTCTCTTGCCAGATTAAAAATGAGATGAGCCAAGGCGGCCTACGTTTGTTGTTACAAGAACGAATGCACCTTGGTGATCACTTCTGCTGTTGCCACAGTTTCAGTCCCGATAAAACGGCAATTCTCTCCCATGTTAATTGATACCATATATTCAGGTGCTTTCCTATGAAGGGAACCCTGCTGTATACTCTCCAAGGTTTATAAACTACTAAATTATATAATGAAATTCTCAAGAACAGAAGGAAATTTTAAATTCCATTCATGAGAAAAGTATTCTCTATTGCTTCTGGAACCATTTTGCTTTGGCTCAGTGGTTCATAACCTGCTAATCTGAATTATTTCATTTAATAAAATTTAAAGGTCAAAAAGCACCTTTAATAATCTATTCTGGCCACCTGCTCGACACTGCTGTTAGAATTTTCCCTGCACTGACCCCTATAACAACATACCACTAAGCTACAGTATCTTTCAAAATAAATCCAATCTTAATTTAAACCCAAACTAGAGATTCAGCACAACTTTTGCCAAGTTTCTTAAAGCCTAATTATCTTTGCCAATAAAAGTTTACAACCTACTTTCATTTTGAAGTTTGAAAAAATAAAAATCAAAATCCAGTTATCATTTCAATTTAGGACTTCACCTGAAAACATAAAGAAAAGTTGCCTTCATCTTTAGCAGCAAAAGAGTTGCTCTGCCTCTAAGGAATGTGACTAATAACAGCACATTTGATCATAGGATCTCCCTATATGCAGATTTTACAAGAAAGTGTCTATTCTCTGCTCTTCCCCTTTTCCACAATTAAACACTCTTGGTTCTCCTCTGGTAGCTAGAAGATCTTTGTAAGGAGCTGGCATCCAGTTATCCCATTTTGTCTTGGATGCGTGGGTGGTAAAAAGAAAATGGGATCTTTGCCTGAATCACGATGACGTACTATCTGCCAGAGCAGAGCATAATGCTACCTTTTTTACCTTTTAAATTTTTATTTCTTTCAAACAGAGGAAATCCTGCTTATGATTACTAAGGAGAAAATTCGTAAAGGAAGATGAAGACATTTTGAAAACAATAAGGACAATACACCCGAATACCCCATCCCAAAACCAAGCCCTTGCAGGTTTTGCATGATTATGTCTTATAAAGAAGGGACGAAACCAGTAAAACTAATCTTGAAGGTCAAACTAAGGCAGCCATCTACAATGAGAAGAAGAGACAGGAACTACCTAAATGATTATTACACTGTTTTTTTTGAGAAGACTGCGAGGGAAGAGGCAAAGAACCAAAGCCCTTCCTTTCTTGCTTATGACAGATTTGGAGGAAAAAAAAGCAAAACAAAACCAAAGCCTGAATTTGGAAGGGTTTGGCTGCCCCCATTTATGAAGGCAATTTATGTTCTTCCTTGATGAGGAAGAACAGCTCGCTAAAGGGGTGTCTGCAATTCTCCAAAAAAGCCAAACTACCAAAATTCAGGTGTGAGTCAGTCGAGCAGAGCAGTATGTCAGCAGTATTATCTTGGTCTGTTCTCTAGCCCATGCTGCATTTCCCACCACTCGAGTCAGGTTACTGTCCAGTTACATGAGATGTGCACAGCCAGGCTGATGGTCTTCAGCACACAGATGAGATTCCAACTACACAACATAAGCCATTTGTATCCAGAAAACCTCTATTTTAGGGTCCAGATGAATCTTTTCAAACAGTAAGGTATCAGGCTACAACCAGCTAAGTTATCTTATAGCATACATGCTCCAGGACACTTCCAACTGTGAGCCTTCCCCTTCGCAGCAGCAGTGAGTACCTGCCATGTCCCAGGTCACTGTGGGGTGCACCGCAGGACCACGGTGCCGCATGGGAAGGAAGAAGAGTTTCCAACACTGCTGTAACCCGTGAATAACTCCAGATGAGTCTCATAAGTAGATTTTAAATATCATATAACCCTTAAGCACACTTCACAGTATTTGCTCTCGACTACCTCTTGGTTTACTTGGCATTTTAAGACAAACGCTCTATTAAAGTTGAACAAACTACTTGGTGAGAAAACGTCACCATTTAACATCTCATATGCTGTTGTACCTGCCGGTGGTGCACATGTATTATACCATACGGTTACGTAGTGACAGTATTTCTAAGATAAAATTGTGTTACTAAATGAGGTATTGGAAATAGGTAGTAACCCAGACTGAATCAGCAGAACGACAGCGCAGCTCTTCCACGGATTAATTCTGCAAGAACCTTCCTCTTTCAACCACTCGCTTCCATTTACTTGCAAGCACACTCCTTCTAACAAGCAGCAATGACTCTTTGCACTGGGAATATAACTGGTTTATAAATGCTAAAAATAATAAGCTTTCCACCTCCCATGTTACACTTTGTTCGAAACGGGCTCTGCCCGTCAGTTCTGCAGTGGACTCTCATTTGGGTGGCCCACTGCGCTACAAACTGAAAACATCATCTACAGGAAAATGTGTTTCATAATCTTTTTTTATAATAAAATGCTATGTTTAGTAATTAAATGGAACCCAAGGCATATAAGAGATCAAGGTTCAAGCTGCACAAACTTTAAAACTTTGTGATTTCTTGATCACATTCTGGAAAGCATTGCACCCATAATGTTCTCCTAATGTAGCTATATGCAGTTTCCTTTGCAAGGGAAGGAAAAAAAAAAGGTAATGAAATAGATCATCACTTTCTCTTTTTTGTCATTTGCAGCGTGTTGAAAGCTTACCTTTGGTCAAAACCTAAAAACTAACCACAGAAAACGTCATCTCATAAACCAGGATGCTAAGAGACAGAGGTCTCTAAACAGTTATGGTTTTTGAGTCCATAAAACTTATCTCGCAGGCTCCCATAAGGCCTGTGCTACCAATGGAGTTATTTCTTCCCACCTGTTTTCTTTAAGAATATTATTCATTTATTTCTTACTAACCCAAGGCATGCGATCCTTTATGTAAGTCCATGCAAGATCTGTAATGCCATCAAGTTTGCTTTTGGAAAAATATACAGTATACAGACACAGTCACACCTGAATCTATGCTAACACTGTAGATTAATTTAAGAGACTACTGACCTAACTATTTCTGAGGAGAAAGCTTTCAAATCAACACTACACTGAAAACTACACAGCAGTGGACCAGCCTCGGGGGAACACAAATGCAGGGGAAGAGTTCAAGCACCTGATTCCCAGAGCAGTGAAGGCTAAATCTCAATATGAAGTCGGTGTGCAGAGCCTCTAACGGAAAAGCAAAGCAATGGATATTCTCCGTTACTGAAAGCACTCTACCTACACTAAGCTCCCTTGACAGAGCACTGACCAGGATGTACAGGGAGAGATTTATGTATATAATTTCTCCAGCAATCACTGCCTTACTGCCTTGGGCCTTCTGGGCAGAAACTGGAAGCTGCAAGAAGACTGCTGGGATCAAGACCCCACTGACGTGCTTTTCTCACCTGTGATTCATGTAACATTAAAGAAATGCTACTTTCAAAAATAAATTACACAAAGTATGGATCTCTGCAAGCTCCACGTGCTGGAATACGTGTGCAAAACAGCAGGAACTGAGACTAGGGAAAACAAATACTAGTAAAATAAAAGTACACAAGAAAAACTCAGGGCAATACACATACTTTTCTTGCGGGGCTGAGATGGCGATGTAGATTGTGAGGTGGTTCCATTAGTGCCGCTCTCCTCTTCCTCTTTAGCGTCTACTTTTATTTCAGGCTTCTTTTCTTCTATTTCCATTGGCTCCTGTTTCAGTTCTGTTCCATCTGTTTCTTCTTTTGTTTGTGAAGATCCTTGTAAATCCTCCTCCACCTTAAGAAAGGATGCAATGAGATCTATTACATCCATGACCCAAACTCGAGCCATCAAAATATTAGTTTGAGATTGTCAAAGCACTCTCCGTCCGTGGCTTTCCTCAGGACAGTTACTTTCCAGTAACTACCCTCCTCTCGCCCCTTAGCTCACCAATTCAGACACATCATTAAGTGCTTTTATATCTATCACTGCTTTCAGTTAAGCTGTATAGAATCTCATTTACCTCAGTCTTAGCTTCCACTTGTGTCTCACTAGTCTCTGGCTCAGTTTCTTCAGTTTTAACTTCTGATTTGCTTTCTAGCATTGGTGCATCTGGTCCTAGTTGCTGGGAATTCGTATCAGCACTAGCAACTGAGGCAGGGGTGGGGACCCTGTTATCAATACTAGCTGCTGCCTGGGATAGCTGTTGTAAAAACAGTACAAAAGAAAGACACTGCATATATAGAAATATTTTCCTTTACTAAAAATGAACAGCACAAAAGAGACATGAGATGATATTCTAAAACAGTGCAGAACATGGATACAGGAGCTCGCTGTAGCCAAGTTTCTATATAACACATTTAATAACTCCGCTTTACAGAGGAGAAGCCAAGGAAGAATTTTGCCCCAAAGAGGCTTCCTTTACAGAGAAAACACCTGCCCAATAAAACACTGTACATTCCTTGACATGTGCATTCATCCTGTCTAAAGCTTGAAAGAAAAAAAATTATGCAAGTTTCACGATCAAAAAAGACCGATTCTGATCAAGGCCAAATACAGTATTAGGCCTGTAATGCCTCATCTTTCTGCACACTGCTGCCATTTTTACTTTGAGCAGTTCGAAGTCATTCAATACATCCCCCCTCCTTCAAATGATGCTGAGAACATCTGAACACACACACACACCCACACACACACTTTTACACATCTCTATAACGAACCCTTTGGTCTAAAGTAGAAGCTACTATTGACAACTATGGACTCTATACGTTCACGACATGATGTGATACACAGGGAGAACTCTTGTGGAATGCCACGACACATGAAAAATGCAACTAGCTGGTACTTACTGGAGTGCCAGGTGGCTGTGCCTGCACAGATGTTGGCTGCTGCTGAGATGGCTGCGGGGTTGGCACAGACTGGGGTTGAACTGGGGTCTGAGGTTGCGGTGTGACTTGAGCCTGTGCTGCAGTCTGCCCTGTAGGTGTGCTTTGTGTCTGTGTGGCGTTTGGAACAGAACCCGGTGTCGGTGTTGGTGTTTGTCCTGAAGATGAGACCGGTGTTGATGGCTGAGTGGGTGCTGCTGGCTGAGGAGGAGTCATTCCAGTTGGCGTTTGGTGCTGAATAGGTGGCATCCCAGCAGCAGTGGACACAGGGGGTGTAGTCTGATGTAGAGGTGGCTGGGTCACTGGTGGACACGGTAACTGCCCACTCTGCGGTCCCAGCATGTTCATGGAGTTGGGAAGGGCGGCACTGGGAACCTGCCCCTGCTAGAGAGAGAGATTGTCTTACAGACATGCGACTCCCAAAACTCTGTAAATCACACTTAGCCTTTAAATCACAGCACCAAAGTCTTCTCCACTGTAAGTCTAAACACCAGATCAGCTATAAACAGATGTTGCTATTGCAAATGACTACGCTCTCATTTCTCTCATTGTTTCCATCAGCTCTTAGTCAAAGACCTTGCTCCTAGACCCAGATGTGCCATGCACGTCTTTTTACATTAATTCCACTGGCGCAGAGAGGGAATCCTCACGATCTCCGAGTAACAGGGAAACCCACAGGCAGACAATCTCTAAATCATGCCATTAGCTGGGCAAAGGTCAGACTTTGCATACAAAATGGTTTCGAGCAAATACACATTTTAGGCTTGGACTCCAAAGCAGCCCTGCTTTAGAAGACAGTTCAACACATTTAACACCTGCCCCCCTGCACAGTGCAAGATTTAAGAGGGTTTTTTTTTTTTTTCTTTCTTTTATTTTTAAATTCTAATTAGACTACTCCAGATCCTTAAGAAAACTGTGGATTTGTTTTTCAAAGCAGCAACAATAAAGTATTCTGGATGTGCACAGACTTTTACACTATACATTTCACTAAAGATTGCATCAGATAACTAGTGATAAAAAGGAATACTTTATCCTTAGATGTACCTCTTACTCTTCGAAATCTAAATCAATTCATAGTTTCCTGCAGACGAGGTTTCAAATTTAAAACATGCTTCTATATTGCCTGTACACAGTCAGTTTTATTGAACTAAGTGCGTTAGGCACAAAATGGTCACCACAAAGGTGGTGCAACAACTGAGCCAGGGCCCAATAGACTGTAGATGCTCCATCCTGAACATATTCCAAACTTGACTCAGAGCCTTTTGTAACCTGATCTAAGTTATCTTTCATTTGAGGATGGACTAGAGAACTCTGGAGGTCTCAACTAACCGAAATTACTTGGACTCTGAGTTAAAAAACAAGCCTCTCCCTGTGGAAAAGCGTATACTTTGACATCATAAGCACAGCTGCTACCTCACTGACCACTATGGTAACAAAAAAAGGTTACAGAAAAAAACAAGTTTCCTTTTCAGAAGTAGAGAGGTTTAAAACAAACTTTAAAAGGTCTTCTCCAGCCACTTTATTGTAATTCTTGATTTAAAGTTAGCTACTAAGTTCCACGCAAAGTCAAAAGCATACGCTCATAAACATTCCATAAACTAACTTCTGATATTCCCCCTAAAAATCTTATCAGCATGCATTTTTATTTTAGATTTTAAATCAGGAGTTACAGCGCATTGCCACCCAGTTAGCATACGTAGCTATGTTACAGAAGAGCTTATGAAGAAGGCAGATATAACCCAGGATCCCCCGAAGTCAGAGGTGACTACAATCAGCAGTGGATATACACACAAACAAAACATACATAAATTAAATAAATTAGAACAAAATAATTAAGAGTAAATAACTCAAGCATTAGAAAATACAGCTTACCTGTGCTACCCCTGCCTGGGCTGTCGATTGACCCATGCCCACATTGTTCACATTCATAGCCCCAGTGGATGCTGGAAACTGATTCTGGGGCAGGAACTGGTTCTGGGTAGGAGCCTGACCCATCATGTTGTTGGAATGAGCTCCCATCATGTTCTGCGGCTGAGGCATTCGGGAGGGAGACATTGCCATCTAAAAATTAACACCCAAATTAAACATATTGCCATTTAGTATTACGTTGCAAGACAAAGGAAAACACCCTCAATGTAACTGCCCAAAAGATAGGACAAAAAAAAAAAAAAAAAAAAAGGAAAACTGGCTTCAGTAAACCAAATGGAAGTGGGCATATGCATATAACTTTAGCGTTTGTTCCACAGTATTCATGAGGAAGTTATTTTTAGACAGGGAATATTCAAAATTCTAAGAGTGTTAAAGCTCCATTTTGTTCTCTGAGCTAATGGAGATAATCCAGTGAAACTGAAAACATTTTTTTTTTTTCTAAAGAATAAAAACATGTTTTCATGGAGGAATAAAGGAGGTATACATACTGCAGACAGTTTCTGAAAAAACTATGCTCCTTCCACAGACTGTTGCAGATTACTGCATCTCTGGCATCTACCTCTCTAAAGTTGGGTTTTTTTTTTATTAAAAACCCCCATAAATATTGAAAACAAATGCCTCAATAAAAGCCTGACAGGCTCGGTATGTTCTCATGAAATTATCCTACAATTTACAGTACTACTCTATGACATGGCCTTTTCAGAACAGCATTAACATGTAACCGACCAATTTTGAAAAGAACTTGGTAATAGGAAGTACGAACCGCAGGAACAGCGCCCATGTTGTTCATTTGCACAGGATGGTTCATTGGAGAGGCTGCACGGGGTCCCATGGGTGCTTGTGGCATCTGTACATTCCCTATGGACATGGGGTTAAACTGATTCATTCCTGCAAATGCACCCCCAAAACAACTCATTAGGAACAAGTCATCAGAATTTATGTATGTATACTCTGCTATAAAATTAACATTTACTATGACTAAAGTTTGACTGCCCTAAACCTCATCTTTTTCTTTTAACTTTGTTCAAACTACTTGGCTTAAGAGACAAATCAGGATGTAAGAAGTCTTTAGAGGAATACCAGTTAGGGTGAAATATAGCTTTTGGTGTCAAAAAAAAAAAGCAAAAGATGCAGAGTGTGCATGATCGGCAAAGACATGATGCTATTTGTAAATAATACCTTGGGATGGTTTCTTAAAATCAGGCATTTGCTTTGAAACAGCAATGTCTTATTCAGGCCTCACTGAAAGGGCTGAAGTAAATGTGCTAAAAATACACATTGCATATGTGACGGCAATGCCTAGCCTCAAATCAGGACAAAAGCTAGCAATACGCTTAAACAGGTCTTGTGCTTTTTATACAAAAGAGTTAACCTCTCCAAAACCCCCAAACTCGTCTAACAAGAATAAAGGTGTAAATAAATAATTATGGAGCTATACTTGCTATCAACTTTTTCACCTATTGAAATGATTTTTAAAAGGATTTAACTTCTCAAGGACATCTCAACACAAGTTTCAACTTACTACTAACTCTGAACCAAGAAATAAAATAACTCGGGAAACTTTTTTGGAGGAGGCTGAAGTACCTAAAAGTCATGGGTTTTTATTTTTTGGAAAAAAAACACCCATGAGCCCACAGCAGCCTGCATCAGTGATAGCAAGCCATCAGTGCTACAAACAAGCTACAAGGCTTTTTTAGATGCATTTTGCATCAAAACCCAAGAAAGGATATCATTAGTTATACAGATTCTAGGATTAATGTGCTAAATTTCCAGCTACAGGTGTATTTTTGGCTCATTAACTGGTGAAAACATGCCAACATCCTCCCCCCCGCCAGTGCTTTAAATGAGATTATCCACAGTATTCTTGCTTGAGCTTGCCTCTTTTTGAAAGGACTGAATTACTTCCCAATCGCTAGCAAAGTTCTGGGTACATATTGTCAGCCCTTAAGACAAGACTGCACTGAGACAGTTCCTGCCACAGAGGAACGACAAAGAATGACGCTGAAAAAAAGGGAGATGCAGTACTTCCCCCCACCCCAACTTCAAAACAAAAACAGAAGATGAGCTTTTCCCTCTAACAACTGTTTTAAACCCACAAACTGCAACTAGAGAGGAAAACATAGATACCTTGAGAAACCTGCATACGACTTATAGGCACAGTTGGCATGGACATAGGCCCATCTGCAACACAACAGAAGAATGGTCAGCAAAAAACAATTTAAAATACAAATTCGAGATTAGCATGAGAGCCTCAGTGCACAGACTGGGCAGAGCTACAGCCGAAGCGCGGAAGTACCTCCTGTAGAAGTACTTACTGGGCGGCCTCACGGGCTGTGCCTGGCCCATGGCAGCAGCCACCTGCGGGATACCAGGGGGCTGAGGTCCCGGGGTCTGTAAGGCTGGCTGATTCCCCAACATCCCTTGTTTATGAAGACGAGACCTCCGTTTCTCTTCTAGCTCCTTTTGTATCTTATAGATTTTCTCTGCTAATAAATGATAGTATTCATCCTAAAAGAGAAAGAGAAAATAATACTCAGCATCAAGTATAAGAAAGCAGTAGCAGAACTCACGCAGCCTATGCGAATACTGTCACCTGTTTTGGTTTTTCTTTTTAATGTATACACCTGCCTATTTGAAAAGTAGTATTTGAATTGAGACAGTCTCATCACTGCTTTAATGCAGAAAAGGAAAAACAGAGCTTCCAGAAAACACATGAGACATGGCTTTATGGCTATCCTTCATACCTACTCTGAGTAGGTTAGCAGACAAAGAAGACTGTAAGTTCTCTGTTGCTTCAACAAAAATCAGGAAACTGTGATTTAGTTTCAAAGTGTTCATGATTTTTAAATGTTATTTTCAGAATAAACATTTCCACTAATCTGCAGACAAAGGAAAAATATGTTCCCAGCAACACAGTTACGCTGAATAAACTGCAGGAGACAGATGTTGAGGACAGATCAATTTTTACGTAAAGAAAGGAGCTGCTCTTTTCCTAAAGAGCCTGACTACCGACAGTCATTGCAGGGAATAAACAAAAACAGACAAAACCCCAAAGGAATGGAGGAAATCAGTGAAAAATAGTCCACAGGCACAGACAACTAAACACTACATCTGCACAAGATGAAAAATCCATTTTACTCAATCCACATTGACAACAGATCAACTAAGACAGTCACAGTGCACAGCGAGGTAGACAATTTTGCTTGTCAGAAATTGCTGGACATGCATCTGCCAAGTGCATGAGATTATGCACCTGTTAAAGGCAAAAAGTCCCCACAAACCCTCTAAGTGATGCTTGTCCCACAATTTTGTCTTCATCCATTTTTCACCAAAACTAGAATTTGTTATTACAGTAAGACTGAGTTCATTTCAGAAAACTAATATGAAATGGATATTCCTCACCAGCCTCGTTAAGAAAGTCCAGTGTTGCAATATGAAGTGTTGTTTTTAGGTCACTTCCCTCCTCCAAACATCTCAAAAATCCATCCGTGCAAACACTTTCTACCGTCCAATTTAAAAGCGCTACAGCCCCTTCCCCCCTCCTGCTCCAGACACTTCACCTATAACTTCCTACTTGTAAATTTAATATTGTGCTACTTCCACACTGCAAAGATTCCTGAAAAGGGACGCATTCACAATGAGCACATACTACTAAAAGTGTCAAACCGCTTACAATGATGCCTCATACTAATCTGGTTTTCAATGTCAAAGTAGAATGGATGCTGCTCAAAAAAAAGGATGCAATTCCACACGGCATCGTTAATACATTCTAAACTACACCTTTCTTCCAAGTTTGCGGCTTGGAGCCAAATATGTTAGATGAATTCCCATAAAAAAAGACTTCTGTCAATGAGGCTCTAACAGCTGTTTTAAGGGGTGAAGAGAAGATAGTTCTGGGTATTTGTCTGGCATAGAGGTCAGAAGACATGCAATTTTATAACCAGAATTCTACTACGCTCAATCTTACTAAGAAGGTATTTAGATGCCTATGTATGTCTATGAAATCCTCATTCTCTCTAAAGTTGTTTTCTAAAGCCACGAGGGTCATCAAGTGTGATCACACACTAGTCTTCCTTGCTAAACAACCTCCCGGTAGCCACAAGGAGAATACGATAGTCACTGACCAACGCTGACACGGCAGCAGCATTTCAAGTATGGCCACTACCTATCTACCTCTAGGAAACAAAACCTGTACGTCTTCAGCTCTTCTGGGAGATTGTCTGAGAGGGGCAGACTAAGTGTCACTGCCTTACTGGATGATTAGCACCTGAAATGCCACTAATTAATCTCTTTAGATACTCCTACCTTATTTAAGAAAGGACCTCAAAATTCTGAATGAGTTAGGATCTTGTTAGCTATTACTACTGGCGCCACTAACATTGTCTTTACCTGACGAAAACTTTCATGGAGTGGTTCCTTTAGGGCAGAATTACCAGTGTCGTAATGAAATAGTATCCTCAGCACGTCAATCAACAGGGGTTTTCTCCCTCTGAGCGACAGAGATGTGAACTGACACCTCTTTGCAGAGCGAGCAAAAATCACGAACAAGAACAGGAATTCTGTCTTGTTTCCCATGCACAAGGACAAATGCAGGCAAACTGACTGTTGAGATGTGAAACAGCTATGTGTCTTAGCCAAAACACTCTCAGTGCTGCCGAACAGAGGAGAAAGAGTTCCAACAGCGCAGGTAAAAAAGGTAAGCAGTGTAACAGGACTAAGTCCCACAGAAAACCTACAACGGTAAAGAGGCATTAAGAAAGTCTGAAAACTACTATTTACACCAACTTCCAGAAAGAAGAAAGTCAGCAAGTGAGACCTCAAGAAGTGCAAGCTGTACTCCAGTCTTCACGCACGTCAACCACGCTTTCAGGAGGAATGCAAATAGGGCTGGCACGATGCTGTCTAGTTTTCATGGAGCTGAGGGAGGTGAATTAGCTTGGAGTGACATTAATCAGATGGCTTGGGACTACACAAATACTGTCACAGACAGCAAGCACAGCTTTCCTCATCAAGAGAACAGTGAAATGATTCTCTGTGGCTTTCATTATGCTTATAAGACTTGTAATACTACTGTTCCCGAACATATATGGAATACCTGGACTGAAGCAACATACCCTACTGTTAGCAGATTCATACATATCTCCTTCCACTTTCCTGGCATAAGCCACCAAATTCTCCATGCGGCGATCCTTCAGTGCTGCCGGATCAGGAGTGGGGAAGATGGCTTGGACACTACACAAAAGGAGAAAGAATAAAAGAAAAATATTATCATTCAATACAGCCTTATAATATTCAACCTGGACATTCCTTCATACATCAGAGATGTAAAAGCATATCAGAAATGTTTTAAAGAAACAAAATCTGCATTGCACTACCCCCTACAAGATTAAAGCAAATTCAACGATGAAAAAATGTGAGGTTTGACAGTCTAAATCCTTGTTTACTACAGCAGAGCAAATATACTAGCAATATAAACTAATTTCATGCCCATTCCTAAATGAGCATGAAGAATGGACTGAAGAGGAAGGTTAAAGGTAACAGCTCATCCTCTGTGGTGCAGTGTCAGAACCACTACTGGTAACGTTCTCATCCACAACTTTTCAGCTTAATAGCAGAACTACTGAAATTCTTTAAAAACATTCAGGAAAAATAGGCGGTCTTGGTGAATACTTACAGTTTATGCACTAAATGATTGCGCAGGTCCTGAGTGACATGTTCATGCCATGCTTTCCTTACCCCGGTACTAGAAGGAGGTGCAGCTGTTGGCATTGAGCTGAGGTTTCCAACATTGCCAGAATTTGTGCCGTCATTCATTAGCGGGCTAAAATAAAAAGAAAAGGGACTGCTACAGTACAGAATGTAGAGTTTAGTTGTACGTTTGATGCCTGAAGTAATTTTTAAGGAATTCCTTTCATCACTCCTAGCTACTGGGGAGCTAGAAGCTCCCCATCTCCCACTAGGGAGGTGATTTGAGACAGCTAGCATGGCTTCACCAAGGAAAAGTCCTGTCTGACCAACCTAGTGGCCTTCTATGACGGAGTGACTACATCAGTGGATACGGGAAGAGCTACAGATGTCATCTATCCAGACTTCTGTAAGGCCTTTGACATGGTCCCCCACAACATCCTTCTCTCTAAAATGGAGAGATATGGATTTGATGGGTGGACTGTTTGGTGGATGAGGAACTGGTTGGATGGTTGCATCCAGAGGGTGGTGGTCAATAGCTCAACGTCCAGATGGACGTCAGTGACAAGTGGTGTCCCTCAGAGGTCCATATTGGGGCTAGTACAGGCTAATATATTTGTCAGTGACATGGACAGTGGGATCGAGTGCACCCTCAGCAAGTCTGCAGATGACACCAAGCTGAGTGATGCGGTTGACAAACCTGAGGGACGGGATGCCGTCCAGAGGGACCTGGACAAGCTCGAGAAGTGGGCCCACATGAACCTCATGAGGTTCAACAAGGCCAAGCACAGGGTCCCACACCTGGGTCAGGTCAACTCTCGGTATCAATACAGGCTGGGGATGAAGGGATGGAGAGTGGCCCTGCCACGAAGGACTTGAGGGCACTGGTGGGTGAAAAGCTGGACATGAGCCAACAATGTGCTCTCGCAGCCCAGAAGGCCAAGCATACCCTGGGCTGCATCCAAAGCAGCACGCATGGCCAGCAGGTCAAGGGACATGATTCTGCACCTCTACTCTGCTCTGGTGAGACCCTGCAGTATTGCATCCAGCTCTGGGGCCCTCAGCACAGGAGAGATGTGGAGCTGTTGGAGTGGGTCCAGAGGAGGCCACAAAAATGATCAGAGGGCTCGAGCACCTCTGCTATGAGGACAGGCTGAGAGAGTTGCGGTTGTTCAGCCTGGAGAAGAAAAGGCTCCAGGGAGACCTTATTGCGGCCTTTCAGTACTTAAAGGGGGCTTATAAAAAAGATGGGGACAGATTTTTTTAGCGGGGCCTGTTGAGATAGGACGAGGGATAATGGCTTTAAACTAAAGGAAAGTAGATTCAGACTAGATACAAGGAAGAAATTTTTTATGCTGAGGGTGGCGAGACACTGGCCCAGGTTGCCCAGAGAGGTGGTAGATGTCCCATCCCTGGAAACATTCCAGGTCAGGTTGGATGGGGCTCTGAGCAACCTGGTCTAGTGGAAGATGTCCCTGCTTGCTGCAGGGGGGTTGGACTAGGTGGCCTTCAAAGGTACCCTCCAACCCAAACTACTCTTATGATTCAACGATTCTACTGCATCAAACATTCTCTAAGTGAAATTTTGGTATCAGCAAACTGCAACAGCTACAGCAGAAAAGCTCAGGAGTTTGCAAGACACAGTATGAACGATAAAGAATCACAACTTAAATATACAAAATATTCTTCCTTTGGGAATTCATTTAAAACTACTGAATATTCTGGGGGTCTCTGGGGGAGCAAAGTGGTAGCTATAGAATTGAAATAGCACAGAGCATAGCTATAGATGTGACTGATCATTTCCATGCCAATACAATTAGTTTTTAAAACATGCTCTTTATTTACATTCATAAGCATGTAAATAAATGTTTAATTGAGCAAGAATGAAAATGCGTGCATTACTTATTTGTCCCAAGGGATGTTGGAAGAGCAGTTTCAGAAATTAGACTAGCTTGCTGGTCTGTTGTTATTCCTCCTGCGGGAAGGTTCATCTGGTTGGCTCCTTTGGGACAAAATTAAACATCATTGGTACCCAGTTCACAATTTTGACAATAACACGGAAAAACTACACTTTACTGACTGAACTGGTTAACAAAAGAAACAGCTTAACGGATAAGTACTTCTATGGTCTTATTTGCTGTGGTACATATACACAGCCACAGATGGAATCAAGTTACTTTCAGTCTGAACATTTTTTTCTACAAAAACTAGTCTATTAAAATATAAAATTCATAAACTCTTAAGATTAGTTCAGCAAGCTAAAAAGATGATAATACTAACAATTAAGTTCCAGAAAGAAATGAGCATTTGAGACAGAACTGTCTGCTCGAGCAGGTGAAATACTTAAAGCAAAATCCTTCAGCAGTTCTGTCTAATCACCTCAAACAGCAATAAGCTATGGACTATATTTTAAAAGAAAGGAAAACTAGTGCTATTTGGCAGAAGCAATATACTCAAAGCTTTTAAAAAGTAAAATGTAAATGAATGGCAGTGTTTATAAATAGTACAATTTTAAGTTATTAATCAACAGGAACAGAAAGTCACTACTCTGATCAAGCGAAACACTAGACTATCCTAGATTTAAGCGTTCAGTTTATATTAAACCCCTTAGTTTCTTGGTATGTTTTCCACCTACCCAATGCATTAATGGTCCTCATTTGCTGGTGAGCCTGAGGCTGTGCCGGCTGTTGGCCTTGTACCTGGGGCTGCAACTGTGTCTGAGGCTGGTTGCCATATGGCAGTCCAAGAGCAGCATAGGCTCGCTGCATGGAGCTGGGGTCAATCGGATTAGGATTACTTAGCGATGGAGTATTCTGCTGGCCTGTGCCAACAGAACCGATGGAATTTTGGATTCCACCAGCTGGAGACCCTAAAAGGGCTGTAAAAAAGAAAGGATAAGAGAAAACTGAAAATCAATGAGGACACGCAAGAAAACAAATCATGCCAAGAATCAACAGAACATGCGTATAGTTATATGGTATATATTTTTCTGCCAAAGGACGGAGTGCCGGGTACCCGAGATGCCAAGTAGGGAAACTCAGCCTTTGATTCTACAGGACAGAAACCACCCTAGCAATTAATACATGCAGTCTAAAGAGAAGCGCTGTAAATTTCAGGCAGATAAGCCCATAATTACTGTAATGTACATAAAGTATAGGCTCCA
>VZSZ01011237.1:174004-222426 GCA_013398815.1 Ibidorhyncha struthersii | reverse complement strand
AGAGAGAAAGACACGTTTTGTTTGCAGATTTTACAGACAGTTACTAACAGTAAGACTTGAGCAAACTGGATTTCCTCGTTGTCGCAGGAAACGGACTCCCGTGAAGAAGTTGCTGCCTACTCTTTCTGAACACATTTCCCTGTGCACCAATGCACTTCTGACCCTTTGTAGAGAAGGCAAGTCCCATATGCTCTACATCCAGGTCTTCTTTCATTTTTCTGCCCACACTCAATAACCTACTTCCTTGGCCAGCGAGAACCTAGTCAAATCCCACCCCCTTCATCCCTGAGCCCACAAACTCCTCAATTTCTGGCCCAGCCTTTAAAATTAAGAAGCTCAAGCATGTTCAGGACTAGGCAAATCTTCAGAAAAATACCTGTTTCAGTAGAGCTATAGGAGATGTATCAACAGCTGTTTGCAGGAGTTTATAATGCAAATTGTGATGGGCTCAGCAGAAAAGTACTTCCTAACAAAACCAACTCTTTAACCCCAAAACATTTATACCAAATTGTAAGTCATTACTTCAAAACACAGAAGTCACTGGCCTATTCAAAAGAAAAGCTTAATATTTTAGCATGTCCAAAATAACTTTTTTTTTTTTTCAGTTTCCCCCTTCCCTCCCAGAGGTATAACATGGTATAATACAGAAAGAGCCATGGGGAACAGAAAGTTTCAAACTTGTACCAACATGTCCTGTTAACAAGTCATGTTACTATCAACAATTCTAATAAAAGACAGTTCATTACTTTAAAAAAAAACCCAAACCACTAAAACATGGAGCAAGATACCTGTAAAGAAACAGCTCCATGGTAATAACCTAAAACTTCTTGCGGCATGCAGAGGGAATCCCCCAAGGAGTAGGAGCAGATAGAGACAAAGAGCACATGAGACACTGCGCGTGGGAAGGGTGGAAGAAAGCCACCATATCGCCATGTTTCACAAATGCTCAACTGCAGAACTTTCTAAAAGATCGGCACACTTTGAAGGAGCCACTTGAAAGCCCAGCACAGATACAACAGGACGTGAAACAACAATGGTAAAACAGGCATGAGCACAGAAAGGAAGACTCCAGGACTTAAGGTCATTAATGACCATTGCGTGGTCATTCATTCTGTAAGGATGACAGCCTGACAACAGGAATGAGGGTCACTATACTTCTCATTTCTTATTTCCTTTCTAATGTTCCCACCATATTCTGCCATACGCAGACCCCGTCTTCCTCCCAATTTAGTAGATGCTATAATTATTTATTCCTGAGAGCCAACATTTTCTCCAAGTCTTAAACTAAGCTAGCTTAGGCTAGCTTTCAGCTGGTCAGACACAGTGTTTTCAAATGCGCATATTAATGTAAATCATTTCACAAACGTTTTTGAATGCCTGAAGAGGGGTATCCTTTTTAATATATCTAAACAAGTATTTTTAGTGTTCACTTTTTACCTTCAAACAAACCACAAGGTGTTACGTGTATGAGTCAGAGACATAATCCAGAACAAAGAACCTTCCACCTCAGCATACTAAACTGCAAATTTTCACGGTTACTACCATTATTGATTAGTTGAATAGAAGTTTTCGTATTTAGCTCCCCTGCATGCAACGAGAGCCAAACTCTACACTTATCCATTATAATTCTGTTGCATTCAAATAACATCCTATTTGATCCCATAATAAAACTATTTTTAAGGACTGTTCTTGTTGAAGTGCCTTCTCTTTTGACAAGTTGTATGAATGACGTAAAAACGAATACTGCACAAACTATTTTTCTACAGCAGCTTGTATTGAAAAAACAATTCTGTTGTGCTAAATGTTGTTAGCACTTTGATAACAACTATGTAATAAGGATGTCATGCACAAATGGACCATGTCATATTAAAAGGCAAAGCTTTCAACACATTTTTTGAAGGCCAAACATAACTAATCACTTGCAACAAATTACTATTTTCAACACACAAGACTTATCTTGTTTACCAAGGAGAAGTTTGGTAAAACGAAAACAAAATCCTTACCTCTGAGTAGCTCTATATTTAAAATTTTTTCAGTTTTGGAGGGAAAACACACCCTCGTGAAACTATAAGGGCATCCTCAATGGATAATTTGGAGTGTCTTACCAGCTACTCTCTCCTCTACCTTAATCTCTCCTAACCTGGGAGCTCTTCTCTATCCTCCAAAGTTTATTAGTGTTCCTCACTGCAGTCTCAGCCTAAATGGAAATTAGCAGAATGCTTCCAACACAATTCAAATGTACAAGCTTTGCAAGTCCTCCAGCTATTTTCCACTTCTTAACCCTTATTTAAATATACTTAGGCATAACATTACTTAGACTTCTAGAACTGCTGCGTCTATGCTCTAAAACGTTCTACCTTGGCATCTTTTCAAAAGATTTGATGAGAAGCAAACCTACAAACTTAAGCTCCGTATTTTCTGTTTCAGAGCAAGAGGGAAGAAATGCACAAGAAACTGACTGTCCCGAAGCATCAGTAACAGCTAAGCTATTATAAAAAATAGGCATGGGCAAAACCACTCTGATTTGCAGAACTTCAGCTAGTCTATACCAGCATTAAATACACTTAATGATTAACACACCCAGACCAGTTCTTTTTGTAGCTTGTATCTTCCCCAAAAGTCTACCTACATCCAAAATTGCATTATAACTGGCATCTACTGACCTGCCTCACAATAAAACACCAGTTAGAAGTTGCCACACCCTTTAAAAACAGATGAGCGCTTGATCTGAGACTTTCCCTTTTCAATTATTGTGTATTTAAGTAATAAACTGCATTCAATGATAAGAAAGGAGAATTCACTAGTCCATTAATCCTTATACAAGATTACTAAACAGCTATTAAGTTTGTTGGGACACTGTCAAAGTTTATTCCTACACCGCACATTTGATCAACTTTATTTTAACGGTATAATTCCCTCGTGACAGCAGTAAAACAACTACTTACGTTGTTGGTTTCTTTTGTCACTGGCATTTTTCAAAGGAAGGCACACAGGACAGTCGTGCCGAGTACAATTCTTCCAGTGGGAGATTATTTGTCTCGAAGATGCACAATGAGCAACTGTAACAAGGAAAAGCAACAGAATTAAAGTCACTCCTTGAATTCACTCACTTTTGAATTAACTCATCCCATTTTTTAGAGCAACTCTATTCTTTCTCCTTCACAAGCAATACTGTACATACAACTAAACACAGGTAAACGCAACTAGAATTTTTTGGGACACATCAATAACGCCATAATAAATGAAGGAAACTCGTACTAAAATCTAAGACAATTACATGGGGCATATTACACCCTCTTTGTATGACAGAGGAGATGAAAAAGACACTTGCAAGGCTACATTGGTACTATCCTACTTCTAAAGGGCAAATATTGCATTCTGTTTTCTAAACTGACAACTGTGAAGAGTTCCGAAATGGAAACCCAGCAAAGGTAATGAAAAAAGGAGCAGCTGTTTAATTAAAGAACCAGTTTTGGCACTCATTTGTGCCAGGTATAGGGATCTTCTTGACAAGAAGAGAAACACTGCTGACAAATATGCAAGAAACCTTACACAGCTCATTTACAAGAGTAGCTTCAGCACCATGCTCTCACCTTGACAGGCCTTCCCAGCTTGACAGTGCGTCATGTGGTTGAGGACATTTTTCATGGTTCGACAGTGCGGGAGAGCACAGGCCCGCACCTCTCCGTTTGCTTGCTCACGTCTCTGACATTTGTGAGCGTGAAGCAGCAAAACCAACTGCTGCTGGATCAGTTTGCGCTTCTCCGGATCTGCTGTTGGTCCAGTTGCCATTGCCTGCGTCGGTACGATCCCCACTTGTTGTACTTGGGTTTGCATCTGGGACTGAGAGAACAGAGAGTTTAGCACCATGTTTGCAAGTCTCGATTCTGATCTTAACCTTTTATAATAATTTGAGTATCACAAGACTATTCGCCAAGCATTCTGCTATGACTGCTACAGAGACTGGCGTAATAATCCTTGTAGCCATTCTCAAACATTTCTATTCTAACCTTGGAACAGCAAAAACATGCTGAGAGGTTCCTCTGTTCAGACATTTACAAACAATAGTTTAACTAAAAAGCCATCCAAAATCTTCTGATTATTAGAGAGATCATAACTCCAACAGAAATGAGTTTTTACCGCACTTGGAAGTGGAATTCAAGTCTGTTCAGTACTGTATTTTCATATTATAGGTTTTATACTCTTCAATCCTAGCTTCTTGTTCCCAACAGAAAGAGGAGTCCAATGGAAGAAAACAGTAAAAACTGTGACTGTCTCTGTATGTTACAGTGAAAAACAGAACTGATTTTCCAAGCCTAAATTAGCCTTTCTTCTCACAAGTGAGTGCTGATATTGCTTCCATTGAGAAAATTTCCAAGGTAAGATGGATACAGTTTTCTCCCAGAAAGGGCCACCTAAGTCTGGATTGTATTATGTCTACTGAAGTGAACTAGAGTTACCTACAGGGTGATACTAGGTAGTGTCAGCCTGTAAAATCCACTGCTTTATTTCCAGCATCCACTCTATGGATCCACTTCCGTGCCAATGCCCGAGCCCTGTCTGACAGAGCCTGCATACCCGCAGAGATCTTCAATCTGAGACACAGCTCATAAGACTGCAGAAGAGAAATAGCTTCCTAACACGTCATTTCTTCAGAAGCTTTTCTAACCACCTTCTCAGACCTTTGAAGAACAACAAATATAGAAACTTGATTTTCAAAGTTAAAACACATCCACAGCCTGCAACTTCACGAGCAGGAGCAGTTATGGGACTGCAAAAATGCTTAAATCCCTGTGATTTGCAGCCTGAATTAATCTCATGGGCAAACATGAAACTGTCCCAAGAATCACTTTGATTATGCACTGTAAATACAGGTTACCACAGAAAAGCTCACCAACTTCCAAGCTACCTAAGGGAAATCAGCCATTAAAAACACTTACAAACAGAATATAGGAAGAACAGGATTATACTGGGGAGTTCAGAGGAAACAGTTCAGTGCTGTCTACAAAACTACGGACCAAAGCTTGCTTACTCCATTTAAAGAAAATCACGCTTAAGTGATGAAATACAACACTTGTAGCCTGCTCTGCTTTTGACCTTTGAGAAGGACTCCCCAGAAAATTCCACAACCTACAAACAGAGCACATAGCAGTAAACCCCCTCATTTTTTAGCTAAACAAAAGGTTCTCTGGCACAAGTTCTCACGACTCCAGCAGCAGGCCCTATCCTCAGATTTAAAACCTGATGTGCAGGTGGCAAAGAGCTAGCTTTTCTTCTGGAGAACGAAGCACACAAGATCAAGTAGAAAACACAGTGACTGGCATTTGATGGAGGAGGTGGGAACTCTGTCACTGATAATGATTACAGTATGTCTTAAACAACAAGGAACTGCTGCATCTGTTTATCTTGAGCTCGCAAGAAAAACAGCAATAAAATGAAAGAGGATGAAGGAAACCCATCCAGTTATGCTCCCAGTGCAGGCAGCTGAAATTAAGTCTTCCATTTCTTCTGTGAACAAACCCACAAGAGCAGACAGGTTTTGCTGAAACAATTCTTGGGTCACAAATAGGAAACAATTAGTTCGGCCAATCTGCAGAAAAATACAGAGCCCGTGCCAAAGAAAATCTTGTTGGAGGCGATCTTTTCATCCCAGTCGAAGAATTGCTTCCCAAGCCAAAGTTCTCCTTTTGTTACTACCCTACCAGTTAACAGGCATGACCACAGCTGTATCAGCACAGATGCCCTGACCCAAAAGGATTTCTTGAAGATCAAATAACAAAAAAGCGGAATTACGGAATATAAGAAGAACAAGCAGTCTCAGTCTGGATGACAGTGTCTGCATGTAGACACAAAAAAAGAACTCAGAATATTGCCTAAGCTCTACAGAGTTATGTTGGTCACTATTTCAACTTTGTAAAGTCCTAAACCTGGAAATATAATGAATGGTCTTTCCATCATCTATCTTACACTCAGGACTGTTGACTGTTTGAGGAAGCTGATCTCTTCCCTGTTAGTTTGTCTTTTAAGAACAGTGGTCTGCAGTACCAAAAACAAAACCGGAGACATACTCTTTTCCCTGCAGTCACACCAAAGGTGCATAAATCCTCCATCAACCACAGAAACCATTCCACTCCAGAGCGAGCGGGAGCTTTCACATTGCTTCACCAGAATGACGAACAGTTTTCTTGATGACGCAGGAAATTCAGACACTTCTGCTCCCACAATTAAAATAAATGCTTCAAAGGTCAGATACACGAGGTAAAAAAAGATAGTTTTGCTTCTCTTGTTACCTTGCTGAGCTCCACCATAAAGAGAACAAACAGATCAGGGGCTGTAGCTCTACTAAAAACTCTGACAGAGATGGCAGCTTCATTAACCAGTTTTCTAGACACAGTAATACACGCTTCTATACTGTAAAGCGGCTATTAATACAATTGAAAATTACGGAAACTGTACATTCATACAGAAACATAGTTCTGCCCTGTCCCTATTCTGAAGAGCAAAAACTCTTGGCAGCACAGATGGACAAATATCTCATCTTCATGGACTTGGATGGACACAAAATTCCCTGGCGGTTTTACTTTACTGAGATGACCAGTAATCCCCTGTGTTTTGATGTGTTTGTATTCAAAACCACCTAACATTGTCTGTCAAGACCAAACACTATGTACCTTTTCTTACAAAAGCAGGCAGCAATTTCAGTAGCACTGGTAATCTTTCAACAGGTAAACAGCCTAGCTTCCATATAGCATGAAGTTTTTAAAATACATTTCCTCTTTTACAGTTTCTTTTTATTTCCATGTTCTTTCCTTCTCCCTGATAACAGAACACCACCTTCTGGAATCATTGTATTAGGACAAATCCTGCATTTAAAAAATGCCTTTTAGTTCTTTAAGACAGGGTTGTAATCAACAGTGGATCTTAGTGAGATAATTAAGAATCCGCTGCCACAAAGTATTATTATTTTGATACAGTTGTTTGTTTTACAGGCCTTCACTCAGCCTAACCAGAAGGCAGGTAGCACTTCATACTCGGCGTTTTTCTTGGTCTGTTGACATCTTGGACTAGAATAGGGACTTATTTAATAGTGACAAGATTTTTAACATGTCATCCCCATGTGCATTTACATTATGGGCACATCCAGCCTATCAATTAAGACTTTAACTAAACAACTCTTGCAGCATCTGCAGAGAGCAAGGTTGCATCCCACCTTCACTCATGCATGAGTACGTAAGGCGAAACGCACCCAAACCTCCTCAGTTCCCCTTCAATCACAGGCTTAAAGTGTGATCTTGAGGGTCCCTTTCAGAGAAGGGAGAGTGGGCTTAAAGTTGATACACGCATGAACCGTAAATCTCAAAGAACACTTCTAACTAACACCACTTCTATCTGAATGAAGTATTCACAGTGTGATCAGCTCCAATCACATACCCTGTACATTTACATTAAGACTGAAAGAAGTCCTTCCTGCAAATAGGAATTGCAGAAATGCTCTAACAAGCACTGAACCAGCTCTGAACAGCCCAGGAAGCACCGTTCTGTCACAGAACTGCAAGGAGAGCTCCAGCAGCAGCTATCTGATGGCATCGAGGAAGGAGGCGTTTCTCAGTGCTGCCACTTAATGAACCCAGGCTTTCTCCAGTGACTACTAGAGCTTCACTGTGACAGCGACACAGTACCAGATTATATTTCTTGCAATTCACTCTGATATTCTCCGTGTGGATGGTGGTTTCTCTGGTTCCATCAGTTACTGTGAACAGGCATGGTCTGAACAGCCCGGTCCCATCCATGCAGGAAGGATCCTGCTGACACCAGGCATCTGAAGGTCTGCTTAGTCTTGAGAAGTCCATGAACACACACAACAGGCTGACACAAGTAAAAATACTACAAGCACAAGCGCTTGCATTTGTGCCCAATAACCCTACAGTGCTGCATTTTCTCATCCAAGTAGCAGAATGCATCAGGATCTGAGTCCGTACGGTGGGCAGAAGACTTAAGAGAGAGGAAAAAAGGCTTCCTGAGCTGGACACAGCCTTAGAAGGTGGTCACGCTCTCTGGGCAGAGATCGACTGGAGTGGCAAGAAATTATGTTAGCCTGTTAGTAGCACCGATCTGAGACCTTGCAATGCAGCTACAAATGAGAAGGGAAGGCAGTACTCTCCAGTCCTGCATATAAAGACGACACGATGCACGGTCTTAACATGAAGAGTATGTTCAGAGCTCAAGATTTATTTCAAAGCTTTGGTATTGACACGGCTACAGGCAGAGTTTTCATGTCGAAGTGAAGAGGAATATCTTCGCCTTCCACTTACCACTATGGAGTATAACTTCCACTTCTGAAGCCAGTACTGGGGAGCAAGCCTCACATGCCCACGGCAGCCACAAAAGGCAAGAAGGCTCCTACAGTCATTCTACAGAAGGAACTTGAATAGTTGATCCTAGAGAATGCCCTCAGTGCCCTTAGCTTTTAATTGCCAAAGAAGTTTGCTTCCAAACCCAGCAAATGCCTCAATATTATGCAGTTGGCTGCTGGGAATCAAAGCTGGATCAGCATCTTTCTTAAGGATACGCTTTTGGAATTTCATCTCCTTGTCTTTATGAGCTTTCTGATTTGAAAGACCAGCAAATGATAAGAAACACATAACGAAGTAGTATTTCAAAGCAACAAAAAGGAACCAAGATTGATATAGGGATCTGCAGAGTCCAGTTCTCACACACAGGAAATTAAGTGAACAAAATTTTAAGAGAGCTTTATAGAGAATTTACTGGGTAATAAAACAGACTGAGGAACAGTCAACATTAAAAGTCCCAATCTGTGGATAAGAGACAGATGAGAAGTGAAGGAAAGCCATGCTGTCAGAGTGCTGGCTATGGAGTACTTCACCTCAACTGCTGGAAGAGAGTAAGAAATGGCAATGGATATTCTCCACCATATATATTCATATACGGAGAGTGGGAGAGTGGAACACGAGCCAGAGCACGGGGGAATGAGCAGATCCTCTTTTTCAGCTTGCTTTTGCCAGCCTGGCACCATTATTTATGGATGGTGCAAAAATTAAAATGTTCTACCATTCAAAGCGATACACGGTTCCCAGGATGAACTCCTGCACCAAGACAGAACAGGGATGCCTACTTTGCTCCCAACATAATAACATCATTTCTCCAGTACTGGACATTATCTATTTAGTTTGTATTCAGGTTATTAAAATATTTTCCTTAGAAGACCGTGGTTAAGCAACACGGCCAAGACCTTTTTCCCAGCTGTTTGCTAGGCTGCTGCTCCACTTTGAATCATCGGATTTTCTTGATGAAGAGGAGCGAGCATGCCTCAGAAAGAAAGACTTTCAGAGTGCAGGTCAGGGCAGGCACAGGGAAGGCAAGCACAGCAAACAGCAAGCCCACCAGAGACTGGGAGACTGCTGATGAGAGCAGCAAGCAGACACACAGCATGCCTCTGGGGTGACTGTCACAGACCTTTCCCGCAGTGAAAGTCAAGACCGAGTTTGCTGCAAGAGAGGAAAAAATATCACTGAAAGGTTAAGCAAGCAAGCCTTCCTTACTGTAAGGACCCAATAGAGATTTTTCATAAAGCCTTTCATTTCTGGTCTCTAGAATAAAATATGAGTTGTCTATTTTAAGTAGTCACAGTTCTACTTGTTCTAATTAAACCTGGCCTCTCAGTTTAAAAGCTTTTCTTCCCCTCTCTAGGAGGTCCACAGAAGGCACACCTAAGACATCCTCATCCCCCAGTCATTCTTTTCCTCTCTTCTGATTGAAATCTGTTAATAAAGAAACCCAAAGGACATAAGCAGAGAAACAAGGAAGAACGCAACAGAAAACTCAAGATATAGTTTAATAGAAGATTGGGATAAAAAAAATGCAAGAGAAGACATGCTGCTCCAATTCTAAGTCAAGAGAACCGGGGAGAAACAGTTTCCTTTGCTTCCAAAAAGTAATATTCTCTCAACTCCATCTGCTGGTCATAAGGATAACTGTGAAACCAAGCTGGTGTCTGGAAGCCAAACTTCACACATTGTATTCCTAACCCATGTAGAAATACTAGATTTACTGGTATGTCCATGAACTATGCATCACCACCCTTGGAATATGTAGCACTGCAGACACCGCAAAGCTTCAGCAAGCTTGAAGGAAAAGTCTTACAGGGTTCCCCCCACTGACAGCACATCCCAGAGTCTGGGTACTCCGAAAACAAGAGACTCCTGGCTCCTGTACAGGCTACACACTGCGCTGAGTGCCAAAGTGCAGAGCACGGCTCACTTCCGCAGTCCAGAGATTTTGCATGATCTCACCGCAGCAGAGTGCTGCCAATCCTGCATCGAACAATTTAAGTGACACCGAATCTCAGTAGTGTGTTACCAAAACTTCCAGCAACGTCAGCAGCAACATCTCACTTTTGGAAACAAGTCATTCACACAAGATTTCAAGCTGCCCACTCCGTAAGACAAACTGATCGTATTCTGTATCAGTCACACAAAGCAAAAGCTAATATGCTGTTCGGATCCATGGTTGGGAAAACAAAACAAATGAACAAACAAAAAATCAATCCATCTGGCTGGCACTGAAAATTAATACCTTAATGCTGACCTTTTAATCATATTAATATCATAAGGTTTGTTACTTCTTTCCTAATTAAAGAGAGTAAACCAAATGTGCTTTCCGAGGGTCTAGTGTAAGGTCACGGTTGGAACAAGGGCTGGAAGATGCAGTGCACTAATGCTTCTGGGAACCACCTCATTTGGAAGGTGGGGGGAAGAGAGAGTGTGTTGTTTTAGGAGAGTGGTAGCCTAAATTTGGATTAAAAAAAAAAAAAAATCCACTGCTGAAGAAGAGGTTTATCTTGGCTGCCAGCGTGAGGGTTGTGCCTGGCAGTGGGAAAACCCCTGGTTAGTGTTTGGGACAGGGGTGCCACACATAATGATGCTTTAAATAATGTGGGTTAAGAAACATACACATCTTCTGCTTTACTTTTGCAGTGTACACGTAATGTTACAAAGAAAGGCAAAAGATTGAAAGGAGTATTTAAAAAAGATCTTGTTTTTCAGGACCAAGGTGTCTGAAGACAACAGCTACAGCTTTATTTCCTCTTCTCTTTCTTACATACTCTTAGTGGTAGCCGAGGTGTTTAACGTCATGCTGGAATCTGGTTTCCTGCCTCAGACACGCCACATATAACCAATGTTTTCATTCATATGGGTTTGTCTCTCACATGGAATAGTACTTTTGGGGCCCTTTAAGGTAAGTATAGTATAGGAGGCTGGTTTAGCAAGATATGTGGTTCCAATCATGTCACGAAAAGACCTCAGAGGTCTTTTTAAAAAGATGTAGTTGGTCTTTCACTTGCTGTAGTAGGAGTCTGACCTGACCCTCCACACGTTCGTTTTTGGCAGATGGTAACACAATGCTATACCCTTTTCCACTCCATTCCTGCCTCCTTCATGAAACAGGACAGACACCGCACAAGGCCAAATACATTAAATCAAACCGCCATGTCTAGGGTCCTAAAGCATCATGGGCCGTAGCAAAAGGCTAAGGGATTGCAGCAAGAAAGCATGGCGTAATAGTTCAAACACTGCAACTCCGCTCAGGGGAACTGCCTCTGTCACAAGCAACTTTTCACAAGTGTCATTTGGGTCATATTTTAGTTGCCCAATGTGAGACACAGACATCACTTCCATGAGTTGTGGGAGCACAGATCTAACCAATGTGAATGTTATTTTACCCTTAGATAACGTCTTAACATATGAAATGAGGAAGGCTTTAGCAAACCAGAGCCTACACACCTCAAGTTCAGAGTCAGCAGATTCTTTCAGTCTTGCTCTTTGTGCCTCTCAGCCTCACGTTTAAAACAGGGGCAACACATCTTCATCTCAGAGAGGCACCGTGAAAATTAACTAATCCAAAGTATATGCCTGCTCCAGTGATGACTGCCACAGAAAAGACCGTTTGGAAAAGACCAAGTGAAATATATTACTATGTACAGTCAAGAGGGCCCTCAGCTACACACTGAGCAGCAAAAATAGAACAAAATGTTGACTATATGCTCTTTCAGAGGGCACTGTTCACATTGTACGCCGAATAAAGCAAAGTCCCTGTGGAAGGAATAACATATGGCCATGTATGTACTATTACCAAATAATTACACTGCTTTACCCACTGTTGCCAAGTAAAGGTTAAAATTTAACAAGTTGGACATTTCCTTTAAATTCTTGGCTTTGCAATAAAAGTGTTTAGATGGAAACTTCATTTTTTAAAGATGAAAGTTCCTCCCACCATCAGGACCGCAATCAAACTCTAACCACCACATGTCCATACCAAGGCTGAGACCTTTTGGCTTGACAGCACAGATGTCTGTTGCCTGAAATGGCTGTGACTCTTTTTATTGGCTTGAGGGAGAAAAACATATATTGGGCATATGAGGCTTTTGACACATGAGAAACAAAGAAAGATGGTTTTGATTGTTCTCTCAGAAGACAACTCCTACTTTTGACATTGTAAAGAACCTGCAATCGATAGTACTGAGAAAGTAAGTTCCCCTTACTTTCCTGTCTCTTGGACAAGACAGTAGAAAGGAAACAAAGTTTTTTCTTTTACTTCCTTCCTCACCCCTAGACAAGCCTTTATGGCAAATGCCTTTTTTATTCCACGTGAATATCTGCCATTACATCCCATACTGGTAAATGAGTACATTAAGATTTCGGCTTCCCATAACCTGACATTTAAATGAGCACAACATTAGGCTTCAGAACCATCCAGTCCCTGAGACGAATACAGTGCTTTGATCAGATCTGCAGGTTCTCTGCAGAATCAGGGCAATAATTAATTTGCTTTACACCTGATCCAATCTTAAAAGTATTTTAAAAACAAAATTAGAATAGCCATGCAGCAAATTGTCTTTTACAAGTATTCTGCATGACTGCAAGTGATTCTGAACATGGTCTTAATCCTCGTCTCCAGCTCCTTTCCATAATCATAAGCAGTAAATGACAGATGATATTAAACAAAGATTTCACAGTGTAACTAGAGGAAAATTAGTTTCCCTCCCTCTAAAGTCAGGAGAAAGAGGAAGTTTATTACGTCGTGTTCCCTCTCATACATAGCCTTGTTAGTGACAGGCAGGTAGCAAACTCACTGATGGGAGGACAAGCATTGCTTCTGCCAAAAAATAGCTGGGTCTCCAGTTAAATTAAAAAATAAGCAATTTGCATCTCATGGAAGGTTTTACAAGTTTCTATAGTAACTGCTATCATGTACAAGAATATAAAATGCAACAAGCTGGAGTTTCCATAGAAACGACACAAGCGGTTTGATTAATACGCAGGCATACTGAGACAAACGGGAATATTTAATTTCACTTTATAAACAAAACTCTAGTAAACAGAATACTACAAACTTGGGCAAAGTATCCTAATGAGAACTATTCTCATAAGCTTGTGAGCAGCAAGTCACGCACAACATAAACTGAGAAGCATGTGGTGTGTTTACTGTATTAAATTCAAAGGATATGAAAGGTACTATTTAGTTTCAGGAATCCGATGATTTATGCAACACATTCTAATTGATTTAGGAATTTAAACTTACAAACAGTACTTATAGGTAAGACATTTTCATCTGGTTTGGAACTAAACGTACCAGACAAAATGAAAGGATGTAATGCAACCCTTATAACAAAACACTGTGATTGCTAAGAAAGTTAAAATTACTGCATAAAAACATATACAAACTTTCTACGTGCACTGCAGAGTGGTAGTGAGGAACCTCGGGGCAACTCTGATGTTTAAATGACCACAGAATAATTGTCCAGTAATGCTGCAGAAGCCATATCCCCCAAGAATTGAGAAGGCACTACCCAGACATAACGAATAAGGGAAACAGGCAGGTACAACTCACCATATTTGGCACACTGGTGACGGGAGTACTCTTGATGTCAGCAGGAAAAGGAGACAAATTATTCGCCATGCCTGGCTTGTTTGGTAACTGAGGATTCACTCCTGTAGCTCCCATCTGCTGCCCTCCAGTTTGACTGAAAGGCTGCCCAAAGGGACTAGTGTTACCCGCCATTCCCATCTGGAAAAGAATGAATGAAATTATTATAATTTCCTTGATTCCAAAGGGATATTAAAAAAAAAAAAAAAGAAAACATATGTCAAATATACATCTTTGCATTCACAGAGACCAATTCCAGTTTAAACTGCTCAATATTGAAGTCTAAATTTCACAACTTTGATCAAATTCATATTACATTTTTAAAAAATATTTTACAAATTTACATGGCTGCATGTGTCTGAAGCCTTGCAATTCAACTGACAAAATCATTGCACAAATGCAAAGAGAAAACAAGATTATCCTTCCCAATCTGCATTGACAGAAATTACTTTTTCCAACACTGCACAAACTTCTGAAAACCAAAGAAATCTCAAATCCTGTAATACTTTGCACATTCTGTGCACAAAGCATGACATAGTACACAGACTAGATGTGAAGGGAGGGGAATACATAGAGGCATCTAGCAAATGCTTATCTACTTATGTTTTGGTGCTTGAGGAAAAATATCGGAACAAAAGGACATCAGTCTAAGGCTGACACCCTTGACAAATTACACCCCCAAAATTCCTCACGAATAGCAAGCACAAATATGACTTGCCCCAAATAAGCAGAGAGAACACTGTCCACCCAAAGAGCCATCTCTCCTGAAGAACAGTCTCCCAAGAGAAGTGGTGAAATCTCTGTTACTTGAGCTAATTAATATTACACTGGACAATAGGGCCTGAAAAGACATTTTAGCAGGCATTTACTTCTTTCAAAGAGAATGCTTAAGAATAAGACCCTCCTTCCCCCCTCCAAATAAAGAGGAAATGAAAGTCAATGATGCTCCCCGCACTGCGAGGACTTCTAGATGACTTTATCACCTGTCAGAATGTCTTAAATATATACCGAACCACTCAGCGAGTCTTTATCTGAAATATTAAATCCTGTTTTCCCCTTCCTTTGACCTCTCCAGCCCTTCCTTACACAACACACTGGTTTTCCACGGTCCCAGTCTTTTTACTTCCCTTACCAGCAGGGATTCAGGAGGACTATTCTCATGGCTGGAAGAGGCTTATCAGTTTAACAGCCTCACAATAAGGAACTGCTCAGTGATTGCTTTTTCATGCTTACAGGAATCAGACTGAATGACCAGTTGACGAAGCACTGGTTAAGAGCAGTAAGTTATGTTGGGGCAGAGTCCAATGAACATAATTTGACTGCGCCTCATCCTCTTTGTCAGCGTACTTTGTACACTTGGGTTTCAGAGAGCTGACCCAGCCGCCCTTGAAGTAGCTTTAAGTTAGGGAATATTCCCTTAACCTGCATCCCACAGAGCGGCTGTTGCCAGGTGCAGGCCTTTTTCCACTGTACAAAACTTTATATCTTTACAGAAGAATCTGACCCACTATATATATATATTAAAAAAAAAGAGAAAAGCTGTTACTTGGCAACATAAGAGGTCATCATGTATGTGCTATGTTCCAGAGTAAAGCTGAATAATCTAAATAGCATATAAGTCCAAATAACCCCAATTGCTTAACAGCATCAAAATTTAGCAATACAGACTGCTTTTAAAGAAAAGTGGTGCTGGCTACTATGACATTGCACAAATACCAAGAATTTTATTTTCTGTATTTCTGCTTTTGTTTTGTAGGACTGTATGTTCAAGGAAATTATTTTTTAAAATTATTATTTATTACAGCATGGATTTTGGCAGCTTTTCTCTGAAGAATTAATAGCAAAGTACTTAATAAACTTGCACACACTCATCTTAAACCCACTACTTTGGACAGGGTATGAGAAAGGATCATGAGATATCTACAGCTATTCATTAATACCATGATGGTCTATCAGATTAATAGTGAAGAAAACCTCTGCACCTAAAAGTGAGATTCTGAGAAAGTAGCTTATGACCGACTATTTAAACCTTTGAGAGGCCAGAAATAGCACATTAGCTGTTTGGCTGTTATTCACTTTTCCCTTGTGCCTAAATCCCCAACTACAAACTTCATTTGTCTGCAGAAGGACTTGGCCCTTCGAGTCTTCTTTGAACTCACTTGTAGGTTTGGTGGAGGAGTTTTGTTAAATTGAATGAATAATTTATTGACTATTCTGGCAACCACCGCTATGCTACAACTTCCTATGAGTCCACCACCAAGAAAGCACAGCTGTGAGCCCAAACTGGGCGAGAGAAATGGTGCATACACATGAACCTATTTCCACGGCCTTGCTCAGGCCATACCAGCCTGCAGGAGACAGCGCGAGCAAAGTCCTTCTTAGACCTTGCAGCTTAAGGATGGAGTATATTCAGCCACCAGGGAGGAGATGGAAAAGACTCGATGCAGACAACGAAGTTGCCTAACACGGATGTGCTGAGCGTGCACAGCATAAAGTTATAAGCCTCTGGCAAAATCTTAACACACAGCTGAATTTTCAAAAAGCAGACAAGAGATTTTCTTCAGGCAGCGAGAACTCTAAGCAAATTTTATATCAGATTTAAAGTTTTTGCTCCAAAAGAAACAGAGAGGTGTTCTTCATCTCATTTCATTATCAGAGAAGATTAACTTTTTTTTTATTAAAGGAAAAGTGTTTAAAAATAGATTTTTAGGAAAAATACTACAACTATTTCGGTCTCAAAAGACAAAGAACAGAAAATTTAATTTTAAGTTTGTTAAAACTCTAAACCACTAGAACTTCCCAAAAGCACCAAGGAACTGCAATTCTAACAGGTACCACATGGTTGGTTTATCATATTTTAATATTTCCTGTTCAATAGATCTTGTTATTAAACATATCTCAACTCAGTACAACAACAAAGCAACCTTTCAAGTCTTCCAAACTGAGTGCTTAATAGGATGAGGATAATTTTTCCTTTTCTAGGTGGTCATTAAGTAATATACTTGACTGACATTTTAAAAAATGCCTCCCTGGTCTTTGAAATCAAGCTGGAAGCAGAGTAGCTTCTATTTGAAACCTTCTATTTTTTTTTTAAACCTGCTGTCTGCCACATGGTATTTCAACATCTACAGCTGTGCTTCAATAAGTGAAAGGAACCTAAGGATAAAGAGTTACACCAGCCTACTACTAAAAAAAAAAAAAAAAAAGGCAGATAGTTTGATAACATTGTAAAACATTAGACATGCCCTTTAACCTACATTTAATTTTTGTAAATTACTGCCACTGAAGCAAACTGCCAAAGACTTTTTTTTTTTTAAGTCCATCTTTAGAAAAAAAAAAAATACATTAAAAAATCTGAAAAGGTGGAAAGACTTCTCTTCAGGCAAATCCCTGAAGTGAAAATGGAGACAAAAAACAGGAGGGACCATGCACAAGATGAGTTTATTAAAGCTTATAGATAGATGTTTGTAGTTTCAGCATTTTTTTTTAACTCAGTTTTGCCTCCGAGGAGTTAAGCTTATTAACCGAGCTGTGATTTCCAGAGACTAGGAGAAGTGCACAACACAATGCAAGAACTGCTCTAATGAACTCTTTGTCTACTTATGACAGTTTTCAAGCAAGGCTGAGATTGACAAGGAGTTTTAGTGGCAGAACAACCTGCTGCCAAGCACCATCAAGACCAAGAGCGTTTCAGAGCTGTTACTGGGATCTCGAGGAGCAGCTCGGCATTTATTCCAGCAGCAACCACCTCCAGCCAACGCAGTCAGGTAGAGACTCCAGCAAAGAAAACCAGTGTCAGCTCCTCACCAGCAGGAAGGCAACAAATAGGAGGTGGAAGGAAAGGAAGAACCAAGCAGACCCCCTGCATATCGAACACTGAAAGACATATGAGTGCATAAGGCATTAACTGGCATTTCCTGGTTAATTATCCAAACACTGAGATCAGGTGACCTTCCGTTATGTGTACCACTGCTAATTGAAATCTCAAAAAACAACTGGCAAATACAATGAGATGATTGAGCACGTATATAGTAAAGACTTTACACTGGTTATTCATTCTGCAAACTGAAACCAGCAGCTCCGAAGCAAACGAGTCAGAAGGCTCAAACACTGCGGCTCCCGCCTCTGCCCCTGGGTTTTTTCCTATGTGAAATGAGGGGGCAGGTGGGGGAAGGCAGATACTCAGAAGACCTTTGTTTTTATATTTCTGAAACAGAACTCTGATCCCAAATTAGGTAGTTCAGGGGAAGATTACTAGGTAATTACAAGTCATCAAAGAAGATAAACCAGCAAGAACATGGGAGTTAGTAACCTGGTAAGAATGGTCATTTTCATGTGGGACTCTGAGCCATCACAGACTTGTATTTTGCTTAAAGTTTGTTAAATTTACTTTCCTGAAAGGAATTAAAGCAAAAAGCAATCCAGCGCAAGTGGTTTCTTTTTCCACCTGCAATGAATGGGCACAGGCATCTATCACAGGGCGACTCAAGCTTCAACATACCGCGGTGGTCTGTGCATTTTCATTAACAGAAGCAGAAAGTTTCGCTCTGAAAACCTGGGTTATGTTGCAGTTCACTCCCATTTTGTTCTAAGCTTAAGGATGTTCCCCCTCCCCTGTTGTCTTCTCTTCCTCTCTATCAGTTCATTCAACAGTCAGTTCATCTCCTTTCTTCTCTACCTGATGCAACCACCGTTTGCTGCAGGCCACGTTCCCTGCACTCCAGCCCGGGGTGGCTCCCCGCATCCCACCTCATCCTCTGGCAACTCACGTTTTATACTCATGTTTCTGCGTTACAGTTTTGTGCAACTCTTGCTTCTTGCCTGGTTCCTTGTGGTCACGGCTGCAATGACTTCTGATGGAGTAAAGCAGACTTTTCCACAAGCAAGGTGTTTTCTACGCAACTGTTCCCTCAATTGCAATGGGGGAGATGCAGGGTGTGTGTGTATATATACACGCATATATATGTACATAAACTGTCCCAGCACAGAACCACAAGTCAAGGCTAGAAGTACCTGAAGAAGTAATGTGATTAACGCAGGACACTAGCATATACACATTATTTCTACTCTAAAACAGTACAGTATCAGAAATACAATAATGCTACTCTCCTTTAATTGAAAAGATGCATTTAATTCAATAATTCTGCTATCCCAGAAAGACAAACAGGTTCTGTTCCCTTTTTTATCACTATGGCAACTCTCTAAGATACTGGAATCTATTACTGAGTGTGGATAGGAAATAAGGTATTTCACTACTCTCACAAGCAGAGGAATGTACAAACTTCTGAGCTGAAAAAAAAAACAAACTTAAAACCTTTGTTTATCTGACTTGGACTACACAAGACATCTCAAACTGCAATGTTTTGAGCAGCAGGTGTGGGAGATACTTCTCTTGGTTTTGCTTTTTAGTTATTTTCAGAGCAGAACAGCAATTCAATTTCCTTTAGTTCCTAAAATTTCATAGATATTATATATCAAGTGTGTGACCAAATCTACAGACCTCATCGGATGGTGCAGGTCATGAGTTGATATGACAGAAATGAGAAGTCCACTAACCTAATTAAAAAGATACCTGAGTGGATCTTCATACGATGCATTTTCCTCTATTTTTAAAGCTTACTCTTTTCCTCCCTTCTTTATCACTGCTGACATACCACAGTACGTCTTCCTCTAGCCCGGCATCAAGGAGCTACTCCCTCTTTGTACACGAAGTGTCTAGGCCATAAATAAACGCTGTCCTTTTCTCCTAAATCTAAGTTTTTATTAGCTGTCCCTTCACCACCACCACTACAGCCTGTTCTCTCGTTCAAGCAGTCAGAGTTACTTCATTACCACATATCCCTCTGAGGCTCCCAGGACATGCAACCAATACAACATGCTGCAAAATCCATTCACTGTTATTACAGGCACATAATTTCCTATTCGCAATCCCTTTTTTAGCTTCCTCTCCAATATGTTGTCATAAACCACAGAACTGTATACAGTTCTGCTCCTTGCTACTCATTTTCCTTTGGGAAACTCGGGTCTCCTCTGTCGCCTCAACCCGCCTTTCACTCCAGGGTTTCCAAACTTAATAAAAGGTCTGGCAGGACAGACTGAGTTCACTATCAGTAGGCCTGCAAGAGAGAAAGCAACCTCATTTGCAGGCATATGCCAAGAAGCAGCAGCTACCTCTGACAACACTCCTGGGTTTGTACCTTGCACCACCACTGCCTACATAATATTAATGCTATATATATTTTTTTAAATTAGTTGGTCCAGACAGATCAGTCCAGAAAAAAACCCGCTTATTTCGAAGTTTGATGTTGATTTTCATTAAATTTTGAAGCACGGACTCTTCTGTACAAAAACAGAAAAAGGTTATTCTGGACAGGTATTTAAAACCAAACCAATACCACCAAATGTGGACTAGCCTGACAGCACAAAAAATACTGAAAGGTTGATATGAGAATCAAAGAATTTAAAGCAGCATGGGTTCAGTGGAAAATAAGCCTGGCTGAAGTAATCTGATTATGATCCGATCTTGTAAACTAAAAATAGTTATCGTTAATATTCAATTCGGTACCTACTAGATTTTTAACTAGAAAACAGTCCTAGAAAGAAAGGAAGCAAGCTAGACGAGCTTGGCTGGACGCTGAAAGCTGTGAATCTGCAAGTGCTTGAACAACAAATCTGGGCTCTCAATATGACAACAGGAGGTATGAAAAGAAGACTGGGTTAAGCGTAAAGTGACATCTTTATGCGTCTGGCTTGATGTGAATGCTATTGTAATGACGATGATCATGCTGCATTAGTTCTTCATGAACAGTATGTAAAAATGACAGGATTCAGAGAAGCCTCAAAAACTATTTAAAGGACTAAAAGGCATGGCTACAACAGACTAATTGCAATCTAATAGCCTAATTTATTTATCTTACTCTTTAAGCTTATTAATTTGCTTATCTTATTAAGGCAAGGACTGAAATAATCCTAAAGTACTGATTTGGGGAATAGAAAGGTGGTAACACAAATATTTTCTATTTAGCAAAGACCTATCAACAGGTAAGAACTGAAGCTCTGTAGCTTCAAAGCAAGAACTAGAAAAAAATGTAAGTGACCAAATACCACTGAAATTCTCAAGATTAATACAATCTTTTATCTAAATAGTGTGTGCTTCTGCTCATCAACAGGAATTAATTCACAAAAGCCATAAGGCCTATAATCAGAGGTATCATGTCTGACTTTGTATCACTGTCATTTTTACATGCTGAACTCTTTATAAAATGGAACCTAATAATAGAAATGGAATTAGAATTTCCCTTCTGCTTGTCTAGAGACAACACACAACAGTGAGAAGAAAGAGTTATCAGAGGAAGCAAAAATGATCTAAGACCTTGACCAAGCTGCCAAGTCCCTTAACCAAACCCAGAGACAAGTATCAAAGTCCAGGAAAGCAGACATGCAGAACAGAAGCCAAAAACTGCATCAAACCGTCGTATCCTCCTCTGCACCACAGAACCACATTAGACATGGCCACGTGCAACTTCATATGATTGCTCTTCTAACAACACAAGATCGCAGACAGGGTGGACTGCAAGACAGAATTTCGTTCACTCACTCAATCCAGCAGCAATTAAGTCGCCTCTTCAGACTGACACTGATTGCAGCATCACAAAAACAGTTATGTTGTTAGCTCGGTGTCCTAAAGAAACAGGGCTTAAGCAATGGTGCTGTGACAATCAGTGTCCCATCTCCTCCCCCTTCCTCAAATCAATTTTTCTCTAATGAGTTTGGAAATCACTGGACAATTTGACGCCTTTTTGTTAAAGCTCTCACAGATAATTAAGTTCCTAAGATTGCTGAGTAGAGAGATAGATGGGTAGATTATGACACTCAGATTAACATCTCCACGAAGAAAAGGCACAAAGACCTCTGCCACTCCCCACTGCATTTCCCAGCTGACAGCGTATCCCAGGCTCTGAACGAGCCACCATTATTGCCAGCCTTGTCCTGTCAGCACCTCAGAAAGATTATCTGAGGACACGGGAGGGAGCTGAGAGCAGGATAGGAAATGGTTTAGAAGACCCTTGGGGTGGGGTGCTGTGAAGAACGACAGCCTCCATAGCGGCACTGTGAGGATACGCAGCCAATCAACTGGGTATGCCGCTCGCAGATTTGTTTTGACAACAGAAAACCAGAGAGGTCAGAGGTTTTTTTCCTCTCCAAACTGTTCCCATACCTCTGAATCTGACAAAATAGTTACAGGAGGAAGACACAAAGACAGCCTTTTGTGAGTCACCACTATCCTTATGTTATTCTGGACTTAGTCTATGGTACAAAAGCTAAAATCAATTTAACTGTAAGCCCCAGATTAATAATTTAAAATATTTCAGAGAACAGAACACGCATGTCATAGTTAAGGAAAGAAGAGAGAGCAGAGGCATCCTAGATACGATCTGTTTTGATAAAAGGTTAGATCTTCACAAACTAACAGTAGTGTTGAAGAGCTGCATACGTAAGAGTTTGTCTGGTCAACAGTACACAATGCTCTAGTATGAGCCTATCTGTCACTCACTACTACTTTCTTCTAAACCCCTTGTATTTGCAAGGAAGGACGTTCCCCCTACTTCCTCCTGTTGTATCACTGGAACAACCTAGTGTGAATAGCATTTCATGGAAGTCAAACACAAATTTAAGTATTCCAAGGCAACAAGACCACTTAAAAAAATGCTAAATGCTAAGGAGACAATAACTAGTTCCGCCTCCCCAAAGCTACCTATACATTCAGTTTTCCGAATGTCTGAGCTGCAACATCAGGGTTATACCATGATCAATAGCCTTAGGTTGACCAAGCAACTGTGCATAAATAATCCAACCCTTCTAGAGCCATTGTTACTCAGCATCTCACACGCTTCATCCAAAATACCCTACTACATCACTGATGAGTTAGGGATACTTCCCACTCACCCACCCAAAAAGAGCAAGCTGGCATGAAATGGACATTCTGTGCTTCCCACTGTGACCCACAGATCCAAGAAGCATCCTTTGGGTTCGGCATGAACAGACCGACTGGGCATACAGAAATGGTACATTGCTCCTGCCTCAAGCGCTCGCTGTTGTAAGCCACTACAGGATGACTCAGAACTTCTCCTGTTCGTGCTGCCACCAAGTCATGCAATCCCATGCACCCTTTATTTCCTCTTTCATTGGCCTCACCACAACCAGTCACTTAATACTCCATTATTGGACTAAGCTTTCAAATCCCCTGTCAAATTACTACACCTACTTCAAATCTGGGCTTTCAACACACAACTTGGTTAAAAAGCTCAGCGTTTTGTGTCCCTTCTCTCTTCTCATTGATTGAAGTGTTTTTGCAACCAAGAAGTGTGACACCCTGCTTGGCTTAAGTAATTTGAACTTTCTTCCTTTTGATCTTCTCTTTCTCTCAAGACGAGGAAATCGAGCAGTCAGGTCTCTCAGATGTTCAGAAGTTATCCGTTAAAGTATACAAAGTACTGCGAATGCAAGAGTAGATCTGCTCTAAGTAATGGAGGACCATCAGAAACTCAGACTGCTTTTCATACTGTTAGCAAGCAACAGTGAAAGAGGACAGAACTGCTTTCAAAAGGCTTATATTTGCTTTCCAGCGTGGTTAACTCAATGAGAGAGAGACCTATGCTTTGCCATATGCACCGCTTTACTACCGGTTCCCAGATGAGTTTAACACACATGAGTTCCAGAGCTACTATGATCCGGCATCAACCACCTGGAGTTAATCCCTCCTCAGTCCCTGTGTGCTACTGCCACCACTCCGACCAGCCGCTCTGCGTGCACGCTCAGTATAAAAGAGCAGCTTTCCAGCCAGGCACACGCCAAGGACTTCGCACTTTGGACTCTTATCTGCCTCTGGTATGAAACACAAATCAAGGTCCACCTAGCTGATTAAGGCTCTCAGAGAAGTGTAAAAGATAGGTCCATTAGGAATTTACGTTCATTTGTGAAGTGGGAAAGACAAGCTTTCTTTACTATGTTGGCATCATCTTGTATCTGTTTACTGACAAAAAAAAAAAAGTAAGTCTCTACTAATTACTATTTCATCCTATAGTAACGTCTTCCAAAAGAAAGTCACCATGGTGCTTGGTATGTATAATGCCAGAGGGACAGATGGAGAAGCAA
Source organism: Ibidorhyncha struthersii (assembly GCA_013398815.1). Taxonomy (NCBI): domain Eukaryota; kingdom Metazoa; phylum Chordata; class Aves; order Charadriiformes; family Charadriidae; genus Ibidorhyncha; species Ibidorhyncha struthersii. The sequence continues at coordinate 198,327 of VZSZ01011237.1, read as the reverse complement.
GGAAAAGATTAATCATTTTATGGCAGACAGCCAGTAGCATTACCAAAAAAAAAAGTGAATTCAGTTTCAGTGCAAGAATAGTGGCGATCCTATTATCTCAGCTGAGGTGAGAGCTCACCTGAACCAATGTGCAGATGGGGCAATTTGACAAAAATACTAATTCAAAAGTACTCACTTGTAAAGTCAGTAACAAGAATGCCTTAAAAAAAAGTAACACTTCAAGACTCAGTTTTGAGAACTAAATCATGGTCTGGCTAGCAGCATTCAGAGGAAGCCCACCTTGTGCTGAAAGCCTCCACTTTCCTATCTCTTTAAGCTCACTATTATAACAAAAGCCTACAGCAACAGATTCGTGAAGCATTTAGAGTGCCTTGCTCTAACGTAGTAAACTAACTCAAAGAAAAATACTCAAATGCCCAGGAATAATTGTAATTTACTTCATCCTTTATGACAGGATGAAAGACTGTGTAAAGCTAGAAATAAAATTTTTAAAATCCCATTAAAGAGGAAGCCAGGTGTTTTATTACCACTTGTAATAAGATTTGAAATTCTCTTCCAAGCGTTTCATGGAGGTCCAAGACAAATTTAAGTATTCCAAGGCAACAAGACCACTTAAAAAAAAATGTACAAATGTTTCCGCATAATTACTGACATACAAAAGACAGAATTTCGTGGGAAAACACTCTTTACAAATGTCTGGCTAAATAGAGAACAAACTCTTTTAATACATTAACCAGAAATGAACCTTTTCCAGTGGAAAAAAAATAAGTAAAAATCATACGCTCTCACTGTATATATGCCTAAAGAAAGAAAACATCTCCAAAATTCTGCACAAGCCTCAGTACTGATATAATGGAATATACTACAGGAAGAATCAAAGTAACTTCTGCACTGAGCATCATTGCTGTACTTACAAATCAAAAATAAAGCTCTGGCGGCTTACTTTGTAATAAGTGTAACCCCTGCAAATAAAAACTTCAAAGCTCTAATGGATATGGATAATTAGCCACAATTGATCAATGTATTCCAATTGCTTCAAGAGCTTTTACAAGTGCCAAGCAGAAAAAGTGGCTTTCTTCAGATAAACAAGAATTACTCTTACTACATAAGAACAGAAAATTAACCTGAGCGCACGACTAACTAAAGATTTTTCAAAGCTTTGTTTCATCAAGAAAGTCTAGTTTGGACACAAACAGTAATTCAACAACACTTAAAAAGGATTTTGAAAGACACTCAAATATCCCTGTCCTCCCCCAAGTGTTATACTTCATCATCATTAAGCTAAATGTAGGTTTCTAAACCAACAGCAAATTGCCACACGAAGTCTGTGCTTCTTCCTTTATTTTCTGTGTCGTAGATATCAGCCTTTTGAGACGCACCCAACAGGCCACGAAAGAATTTACAGATGTCTGCCGACACCTCAGCAGTTCTGAAGTTCCTATAGTCGACTCGAGACAGCCAAGTAAAAGGAGAGTATGTCATGTTCCAAAAATTTAGTATTATAAGGAATAAACTGTTTTGGCAAGAAAAACAGTAGCACTACTGAAGAGATTCTTTCCCACTTACCTCCCAGAAGCTGGCCAAAGATACATTATCAGGCAGTCTGTGTGATTTGATATTCTACAGAGGCAGGGGAAAAGGCACTCGTAGCTCTACAGAGTAACACCAATATGAAAGGTGTCTCAAAAATATAGTGAAAAGAGGTACTCTGTTTCCTTTCTTTACAGTATGTACTTTCCTTGGCAGACATGAATCCTGAAGGAGACGTGGACACACTGAAGGGAGAGACTGTGCTTCTAAAAGAAGCAATTATTCTATTTCAATCCAGAGCGGGGGGCGGAGCAAATCAAATAGACACGAAACAAATTTACACTAGAGGTTACATTAAATACGTTAGAAGAAAAAAAAAAATCAATATAGCTTGCTCAAAACAACCACTTAGCAAAAATATCATAGCCTGCCATTAACAGTAACTAAGGAGAAACAACTATAAATAATTTACACTGTTGAAATAATTTTTAAATAACTTTAAGAGCCAAGTATGTTTATTTTGAAACACCACACTGACTTGAAGAGCTACCTTGAGAGCTCCAGTCTTTCTGTAGAAATATGCTCTCCTTGAAGATTTAAAAAATTCACATGAAGCTATCAAGACTTCTCAACAGGTTTTTAAACATGGTATCATGCTTGTCTTTAAACACATGCTTAAAATGGAACAGTGCGAAGAAACTACACCTATACCCACATGCTCCTCACCAAAAGCAGCCTGCACACAGCACTATCCAGAACTGTATTTTAACCCAAGGTGCCCCGTATCACACTAAGGAAGCAAACACACCTCGTTCCAAGAGTGAAATCCCTTCTCTGACTCATGGTGTTCCAACACTTTTCTGTTTCTAAGGTACAAAGATCCTCCCTCAGTAAAGGTAGTTATTTAGTCAATTTGCCAAAAGTTTCAAAGGGCACTTGATTTTTGTTTGTTTTTTTAAAAATCCCCTTTAAATAAAAAAAGAAAGAATACCCTACAGCATTATGCTGCAGTCCCTCTGAAAACACAAAACCTTTCCACCCTAAAACAGCAGCATCTCTCAGAGATGCTAAATCATCTATTTACTACTCTCTTCTAATAGTCTATTTCATAGACCGGTCATTTTGGCAAGGATGTTCCTACATTTAATGTGCTGTATTTTCATTATGATTCATTCTAAAACAAAGGCACTACTGAACCCCTTTTATGGCACAGTATGCTTCTTATTGGCCAAATCTACAGCAGATTCATACGTACGCATACCAAAAAATACAACTATCACTTTGGGGCTGAAGCATCTTTAGAACATGTAACTACTAAGACTTCCAGATGCTACTTAGAGGTAGTTCTCGTAGCATTAGGAGTTTAAAAATCATCTGAAGTCCTCATTCATCTAAATCTCAATTCTACAAACTATTTCTGGTCTTAGAATTAAAACCCTTGCTGGGATTACATATAAACAGTTAAAACCCAAACAATAAATTTAGTATGCTACAGATTTCCCCAGTCAGGGCAATTTCTGGAGTAAATATTCTTTATTGTAGTGGCAAGGAGAAGGAGGGTGGGGAGAAGAAATAAGAATGTGCAATTCACGGCCGATGGACAAAGGTGCAGCAGTCAAATTGTCACCACACACAAATGGACTTAGGCTTCCAAACAAAAAACAACAGGTATTTCCTCTGAACGTTCACAAGAAAAAAGGAAAAAAGCTATTACATTTTGCTGTTACTTATACTCAGCCCTGCAAAGTAAACTCGCAGATGCGTCACTAAGAATTCAGGATTTTTTTTTGAGATGTGGGAAAGAGCATGTATTGAAACATCTTTTCTACTTTAAAAGTTAATCTTTAAATAAAGATGAAAAATAGCCTGCCCGCTGCAAAGTAGACTTGGGCATGCTCTGTGTAGCCTCTTGTATTGAAATTTCAAGCCCCTAGCTAAGTGAGGGGATTTCAAAATTCCAAGGTGCAACTTTCAAACCTAATGTTATATTTTGGCCGACAGCAGAACCTGTCCCATCCATACTTTCGCTTGTGGAAGCCACAGACGGAGAATCGTCTGCCCTCGCTGCTTCTCCACTCCAGATCCGTTTCTTAGCCCGGCTGGCACAGTATACCATGCTACACACAATTTTCCAAGTTTCCTGCATTGCCTTTTTTTTCAAAGGCAAGAGACCATCAGCATTTAGTTTTCAGACCGTAATGCCAGGTGTTTTGACACATTTCTGTATGTACTTCCAATTACGGGATTCCCATTATAATCACAGCTTACTGTCAAGTACAAATACTAAGTTTGTCTTCTAAGTAAGGAGAAGTTTTGAGACTTGCTAAAAGGTTTTGTCATCAGAAACGCTCCTGTGCAATGGTATCTATATGCATGATCAGACCCTATTAGGAAAATTACTACGACAAAGGCATTTCCTTCTGACTGAAGTAACCAGGCATTTCGTAACTTCTACACACCAATATTTCAGTTGGCAGGTTTTCCTCCCTCTCAACATCTGAGTCATTTTTTTTACCTGTGTATTAAAAAAAAACAAACCCAAACTACAAACAGCAGCAGGAAGGCACATGAAAACAGCCTAAAAACTAGGAAGAAATCATTGCAGTCATATCTGTTAGTAAGGACTTGGAAGTTTATTCTGTCATTTTAATAAACCTTCTGAAACAACACTGGAAATCTTGCTTTTAATCTGTGGCTTCCAAAACCTTCTTTCAGATTCACTACTTAGAAATAAATCCCATTCCAACAACAAAAAATTGAAGAATTACAAGATGGTAACCAATATGATTTAGAGTTAATGACAAAATCCTTAATGTTTGTGTTCTGTTACCACAGTAGACGGTAACGGCACAATTCTACCCTGAAAAGATACCATAAACATTTTGTTTTTGTCAGCTGGATGATAAATCAATGCAAGTTAACAGGGATGGGCATTTTAACTGCTGGAGTTGGAAGCAGGAGGGGAAACCAAGCTGCAGCCGTGAAGGCTGACTGTTCCGTTTCTCACAGCATTTACCTTGCAGCACTAGAGCCAAACTGAACCTCGATACCTGCTTAAGCAGAAGATAGGAGCCAAGTGACTATCTCTTCAAAGATCTTCAATGACATTGCACAACTGCAAATGAAATTTAACTCGTACTAGAAATAGGAAACAACTTAATTTCAGGTGCCAGGAGTAACAGTTGTGGTAAATGAGCTTTTTAAATCATCAAATCTCTTCAGTGTATCAGAGTAAACTCATCTGTGGAGTACCACTTTGCACGGTCATGTTTCAAAACAAAACTGCGTTACAGATATTTTAATTTTACTACGAGTCAGAGAGTTTTGCTGTTATGTGTTTCTGTATATTTATATCCTTCTTCTGTTTGTATTATTATAAAAGCACATATGTCTCTTCTCAGTAAAAATGCTGTTTTGGTGATAGTTATTCAACAGAGAACCAAGCAACTACGGTCAAGTCTGTAATATTATTAAGAGTCCCCTGGAACTGGGAAGCAGCAGTATTTGGAATACGATTTGGCCCGGCTACTTGTGATTGCCAGAGGCACGGTCTGCTAGGAGACAGTCAGCTTGGCAGCCTCCTACGGACAACTTAAGAGGATGAGAAGCAAATTAACTGCAAGTCATGTTAAAACAATTCAGGCAGATTCAGGCAGATTGAGAGCCACCAGAGAAACAAACAGCACCAGCAGTTTGCTAAAACACACAGAACTGCAATGGAATGAGAACATCTTCAGCTGACTTAATTCACAATCAGCAAGAGTATCTAAATCTGGTACTTAGCAATATCAACTGGCTAATCTGTTTAAATAAATAGTTTGCTTCATTTTTTCTCACCACAAATTTTCCTCAGTACAGATTCCTCAAAACACTGAGTCAAGCAACATAACTACATCCACAACTGAAGTCTTCTATCAGAATTCTGGCTCTTTAAGTAGTTCATTCTCTTATTACATTTACTCAAGATTAATATCCAACACCAAAACACCACTCAATGGACAACCACAGGGAGCAACACTGTGAAGGAGCTTGTCAAAGGCATATGCATTATATATTATATATACACCCAGCCCAGAAACAACAAATAACAGAATTCAGTTCTTTCATAGCTCAACAATAAAAAAAAGTGAGACAACTGGTTATTCTCTTGGTAGACATAAAAAAAATAATTTCACTGCTTTCTGAAGTTCATTTCTGGTAAGAGTTCCCCCTCCCCTTTAATCTAAAACTTCCCCTACTGCAACTTGCAATGCCATGTGACTACTTTGACTAAAACAAAGCTGAAAACATGCAGTATTCAACTTAATTAGGCCAATACAGTTAAGAAAAACGATTGTTCTGAAATCGTACGCAGAAATCCAGCACATGAGGTCTGGTTTTGCAGTTAGTGATATTTTGAACCTATAAGATTTTGGTGCCAACCCTCCTACTGGTACCAACTTCCGGCTAAATACATAAATGCACAAGTAAGGAAAAGTCATCACTTGTACACAGCACTTTGAACTCTGTATCTAAACTCATTACTACCAGATCATTTCCTGAAATACTACATTGGAAGATCTGCCAGCCAGAACAGCTTTTCTATCAGTTTCTCCCTGCCAGGCAGGTTATACCTTATATCAATACAAATATTTGCCTTTGGAGTTTTGAAAATATGTAAAATGAGGTTACTTAAAATCTACTATGTTGTAAAGGCGTTTTACAAAAAAAACAATACTGCGGTAATCCTTGTAATCAGGTATGAAAATAAACAACCGTTTTCTCCTGATCTCTTCATAGAGTCAGACTAAGATCTGACCAAACAATTGCATCCTTTTACTGGGCATACAGAGCCCAATAACACGTTTGGTTAAACCGCATCTTTCAGAAAGAAAACTAACCTTGAGGTGGGTTTACTAGTCCTATAAAGAAAAACACTTTGAAAGGAACCCCCGGCAAGGTGCAGTTTCACTGCAGGTTAAAATCAATGGCTTCTGTACATTATCAGCCGCACACAACTCCAGGATTTTTCCCCAAGTTTCTGCTGCTGGGTACCAGCATATCTTTGAGTGATACAGCTTTGAAGTTGCTGAAGAAAATGTGATTCCTTTGAACTGTATAAGGAGGCATTACGCCTTGGAAGCACATGAAAAAGAAAACACTCGGGAGTCCTACTCATCTCAATGGGACTTTACTACGTCTTAAGGGAAAGAGCAAGAGTATGAATTAGGTGAGTCACTGCCCGAAACTCTTACCAGAGTGCAAAAAGGAAGTTTGAGAACCATACAAAGTAAATGGGAACTTCCCAAAATTTTCTTCCCATTTTCCACAAGCTTTGATAGCAGTTTTAGGATGAGGGGAATGCATCTCAGCAAGCAACTATATAACATCTAATCTACAGAAACACAACTTCAAGCTCCAGCTGCCAGCCACCATGATCTATGTGAAGGCTTCATCTCCTTCATTTGAAAAAGAGGAACTCTCACACAGCAACAGGAGAGTATTAGGCACAGAGCACGCTTGCAACGAAGCGCTTATTTCCATGGAAGCAACAGACCATCTGCCTAGCTTTGCTACCGCTTAAAGTGTTTGACAACCAACAATCTTAAAAAACAACTTTAATCGATAAAGATTTTCTAGTTGGTTTGAAAATGTTTTCTGGACTTAACAGACTTTAAAGAAAACCCACGGTGCAACACAAAAGGACAATTCTGCTACTACTGGAAATTACTGCTATAAGATGATTTGTTCCTCTACCCCTACCAAGGGATAATTGTTCAAAGAAGAATCCTTCTGCTCTTTTAAGCAGATTTCCTAAAGAACTTCAACGCAGTCAAATGAAAACTATCTTTGTAGTGTTGTCCAAGACAACAGCACCACAACGTCACAGTTACAGGCAAAACTGTTACAGGAAAGGAGTCTGGTAGTGAACGGAGCAGATACATATCCAGTAGCACAGAAGAGAGGTTTCCTCAAAGATTTCCAGAGGATCTCAGACAAGTCAAAAATCACAAAGCAGGAGCTCTAAATAAATCTGAATACGCAAACTCCACAGCTGTGGCCAGTGAAGAATTCAAATCCTTGCTATAGTACCTTGTTGTATCTTTAAATTCACAAAACCTTCTCATGGACTACTCTACTCCCTATTTCCAAAAATATTCTAGGCTACCAAGAAAGTGTTATATACTCCCAAGAAAACACAACTATGACTTTAACAGCTATTTAACTTGTATTGACAGGTTGCTTCTTCTGGAGGATCATATGAAATCTACTGAATCCTTTGCTCGTGTCTCTATAGATTAAGAATTATTTTGCTTTAATCTTTCCCTACCAATGGGAAAACATTTGTCTTGATGTCAGCACCTTATGGCCCTCTGGCATTAAGAATCAGCTATTTTTCATGCCCTTTTCAATTGGTTCGGGGTAAGGTTTATCCGCCATCTTCAGCTTATGCAAGCACATGATCATGACTTTGAGTTACCATGCTCATTTCTGGTGTACTTTTCATTCTTTCAAGAGCTGCCTTAATGGCAAGTCCAGCTCATAATTAACAATATTGAATTATGATGCTCCAGATGAAACGAATCCCAGTCATTTCTGAGAGCAGGTGAAAGGATCAGAGTCTGGATTGTTTTTTTTTCTTCCTTCTTTTTCTCTTACTGGAAAGAATGCTTATAAAAACATACCACAAGAAAGAAACAGAAAGAGCAATATCTTCTCCTTGATCAGTCGTTTACTAAAAAAGGATTAGAACAAACCATCAAGGAAGCAAGATCTTACCCAACAAAACTGGTCCCAAAACATAAAGGGTGACGAGTGCTACACACTGCATACAAACATGGTGAATTGTGAAAAACAGGCTTCTGAGCCATACTTGAATGTTAATCAGTGATCTACATCACTTATTTTAACATAATGAGAAAATCTTGGTTTAAAAAGTTCTTTTAGATTTTTTTTTCTGCATTTGTATTTCGCACCTCCTTCTTTCCCTTAGGATATAGTGCTACAGGCACCACCTAGAGAATTTGCTTCCAGCCTTGATACAGTTCTTCAAGCCTGATGGCAGCTACACTTCAAGCTGTTTAGTCAAGTTAGGCACATTCACTATTAGGTAGATCAGCTGCCTCACCACTTTTATTGCTGCTCTTCAAATCTTTTAAGCTGCATACATGAGGAGGTAAACATCAGGGAACAGGAGATGAAAAACCAAACTAACCCATATCAGCAGAAACTGCAGTTTCAGAAGAATGGACAAACTCACTGAAATGTTTCTTTCCTTTTCCTAAAAGCTTTAATCACAACTGGAGCACCAAGAAGAGAAAAAGCTAACACAATCACGGTCGATAATCCTATTAGGACAATAAACTGGGGGGGGGGAAGAGACTGGAAGAGGATGCCAATCCTCAAATGCCTATTAAAGAGAATGGCAAAAATGGAGAACGCTTCTGCTTGTCAGGATTAAAATCAGGAAGCAAGTAATTTGTTCCAAAATGGAAACATAAAATACTGAGCTCGCTTGCTCTCTCACTAGGAGAAAATTAAGACACAAAGAAAGAAAAACTATAAAAAACCCAACACGCAATGCTTTTAAGCTTCATCTTGTTCAGCATGAGACAAAGCCCTGGTAAACATCAAATTTGCTATTTTTTCAAGCTGGCCAAGTTTTTAAAACTGTTTTCTTTTAAGAGCTAGCACCTTCACAGAAACACCTTTTTATCACTTATGGTCTGTCATTAAATAGCCCTGCCTTTTCAGTTTCTCCAAACAACTTTGTGTCTAAGGAATTCTGAAAGCACTAATTTTACTCTCATCTTTTGGAAATGCATCACCAGTGCTGAGCACAGCACCGCATCCAAGGACTACCTAATGATTTGCGTAACAGAGACACTTCCCCTGTTCTTTTGCAATATATTCCTTGTCCAAATTAACTTCTCTTTACTTCTTGAACATATGCTAACTGAGAAAGTCCAGGTCGCCTTCCCGAGCTGGTGAATGGCATTTGCAGCTGCCATCAGGCTAAGACTGAAGCCCCTGAAAAATGGCATTTGTCCGAGTGCTGGCCTATTCCTTACCAGGGGTGGGTTTGTTTAAAATAAACCAAGACATCACAGAACCTCCCCTACCTGGTCCACACGTACTCCCTCAGGTGAGGGCAAGTCCCTTTGATTTGGGGTAATTCTACTTGAGTTAGTTCACATAGAAAATTAGTAGTTTCACCACATAACTGCATAGTGGCAAGGAAAAAAATCACTAAGAACTTAGATATCTGTAAGTTTACAGAAATAAGTCAGATAATTAGAATTTGTCACTCTTCTGACAAATGTCAAAGAAAAACGAACATAAGATAAGTTGATTTTCTTTCTGTGCAGACCAATTCGCTCCACACAACAAGTTTAGCCCATTCAGAGGCTGGAGAGAGCTATATCCACTTTCCTGTGCTATGACCTTCATTCAGATCACAAGCAACTCCTCCTTAAGCAAAGGGATCCCCTTTACTGCATAGAAAATGCTTTTTATGGTTTTTATTTAAAAAAAAAATAAAATTAACTATACAGTACTCCACAATGATGTCAGCATTTCTTCAGAGAACATGACATACACTTGTGTCAGGCAATGCATTTTTTTTCCACAATTCCTAACACATCAACAAAATAACATTTACATGTTAACAAACTACAACAGTAACGACTGGTGATGTTATGAATAGGTAAGATATCAAAGATAAAAAATTATCTTTTTCTACATATCAGAACATGGTGGGTTTGCCATCAAAACTTCAGAAAGGAACTGTACCAAAGCAACACAGACAAGAGACGAGGCACGCTGCTAGCCAACTTAAAGACAGGAGGAGCAGCAATCAAAACACTTCTCTAAGCTCACACCTGGAAAATGAAGAACTAAAAAGCAGTGACTATATTAAGCAGGCATCAGAGCAGCGGCCCAAGACAGAGGCCAAAGCTTCCAGGTGTGTATATTCCCTGCCCTGATCTGCAATGGCCACTGAATTAGACTTCTTGCCCAGACACTGCCCTTCCCTTTCACAGAGTATGCATTAGCTTGGCAATTGATGTGAAATTTGATGTTTTCAGATCAGTTCCTCTGTATTTGAAAAACATTCACTGCACAGTTGTTGACCGTGGTCCTTGACAGGGGGACCAATTGCTACACCTCTCCCCTCGATCAACAAGTATTTCTCTAACAGTTTTCACATGGCTTTAGAAGATACTGTTGTCTGGCAGCAAAGTGAGATCCTGTGCAGAAGTAATCATCTGCTTCCTTTTTGCAGGATTACACTACTCTTTTCTAATTCACCCTGCTAAGATACTACCCAACTTTTAACTTCAAGGATGCATTTTTCAACAAGTGCTTTCATTTCCGATTACAGGAAAAATACTGTTTCAATTATCTTGCTTTCATGATATCACTGGTGCCTGAAACAGATAACTACAGGTTCAAGAAAGTGCACCCTTTAGTTCTGTTCCAGAAAAGAATCTACTATATTTTCTGAATACCTGTATGGAGAAAAAACAAGCGCAACAAATAGAATATATTAAATTACATGTACATACTTTAGTCATTGCTCCTGTCTGTGCTGTGTTCAGTCCGGTGTGACCAGCCATCTGTGGAGATACTTGGGTTAAAGTCTCTGCCAGCACACTGCCTGCATTCCCCTGCATGGCAGGGGCAGAATATTGCATTCCTGCTCCCCTTCCTCTTCCAGCTGCCCCAAGAGATCCATTCATTACCTGCCCTTGTCCTTGCTGAGGCTGATTCATTAAACTGTGACCAGAATTACTGTTGAGAAGGCTCTGGTGTGTCTGACTGAAATTAGTATTCATACATATCCCAGGTCCAGTCTGTGATGTTGCAGGGCTGCTCGTCACCATCCCCACTTGTTTTTGTGCTTGAGAGTTCAGAGTTTGTGATGCAGGTGTGGTAGGTCCAGAGGTGCTGGCTGCTTGCTTTGCCAGGCCTGAAGCAGAAGAGTCTCCCTGGTTTAAAGGGCTCTTACCCATAGCACCCAGATTACCGATATTAGCACTGTTCGGCTGCCCTTGAACTTGACTACCAACTCCCTGCTGGACAGGGCTATTTGAGTTCACATTTCCAATTCCTGGGTTTAAGGAAGAGCCGCTGCCTCCCCTTAGCAGTTCGGAAAGCTGTTTGTGTTTGGAAGCTGCATCTGGAACAAGGTTCCCACCGCTGTTTAAAAGGCCCAACTCGCCATTAGGGATCAGTTCATCAGGAAGATCATTTTCCAAGTCAAACAAAGATCCAAAATCTACAAGTTAAAACAGAAACACAGGTGAGAAAAACATGACAAACAAGTAACTAAAAAGATTCATCCACACTACTTTGTACTAGTCTTAAACAGTGAAATGATTAAGGTACATCTTTACCCAAGACTTAATATTGCCAGCAAGCGAGCGAGGGTCCCCGCAACATGAACTCCAGAGCCTTTCAGAAAGCATAGCCATTGGTACGTATTGAGCACACACAACCACACGGGGTAGAGCACTGGCCAGTAAGTTGGGTTTTTTTTGCAAGACGTTTGACAAAACATTGTACCAAACTTCAGAAACTAAGGTGGCATGAATACAATGATCTAACTCCTAAATTTCTCTTGTTCTGGCTAGAAGGCGGCAGTAGAAATATCAAGAGGTTTTTTTTCCTATTGATTTACTCTCCCAAAACAGTGATTACATCACCTTCTCTGACCTCCTATGTAATCCCAAGCCACTGGATTTCACCCAGCAATCCTGCCTCAACCCTGTAATTTATGTTTGCGCATGACCAAAGAACATCACCCAGCTAGGCTTTGAAGCTTGATCAAAAGACAACTACTTCAGTAGTTTGATCCCAGTTTCACATATAAACACACTCAATACCAGTTTCTACTCATTGATTTGTATCAAACTGATCAATCTGGATTAGTTTGATCCACTACCTCAGAAGATTTCAGAAGGCACTCAGCATTTTCTCCTCGTAATGCCTCTTGAATCAAGTCACATCTCGATCCCCAAACGGCTCAAATAATTCAAATTGCTCTCTAAGTGCCCAGTCCTCATTTATCATGCCCAATATTGACAAAGGTAATCCACACACTCTCCACATGAGCAAAATAAATCAATCAGATCTTCGTTAAGCCACTTGAAGGAACTACTCTGGCTGCCTGGAACATTCAGACTGATAAAAAGTAATGGGATTTTTTGGGTGGTTTTTTTGGGTTTTTTTTTTTTTTTTTTTTTGAAAGGATCAACTCAGGTTCACGAAAATATTTTATTGCACATCATAAGCAGCATCTGTGTAACAATGTTATTTTGGTATGTAACTAGAAATAAAAAAAAAAAGTTACTTGACTGTACATAGGTACTTCCATGTGAAAACAGAAGTTCTGTATTTGAAGACATAAGAACAAGTGCATACAGCAGTATTAATAAACATGGAAGCAGACTACCCTCAATTCATCAGAGTAGCCTCAATTCATCAGTTGATGAATTCAAACATGCAGCCCACATCAGAAAAGTTTTCCTGTCCAAGGATGTGATCGAAACCAACCACTTTTTACTGTAACATAACAAAAATATGGGAAAACTTTATTTTGCCCTCCCAAAGCCAGCCTTGAAAAACCTTAGTCCCTCACAGTGAGCAACACAGAAAACCATTTTTTTTCCAGGCTAGAAAAAGTTCCTTTTTGAAAGAAGGGCATCCCAAAAGTTCCATTGCTTTGAAGTTTAATTCATTCTTCAACCACAAAAAGTTGGTGCAAGACTCAGGTTGCAAAAGCAGCACAAGATTGTTCAGCAAGTGACTGCCTGGACCACACTAACTGCATTGAAAAGAAGCAACAAAAACCAAACACCACATAACATTTATCACAAAGCTAGGATGCACTACTGATACTGAAATACGATGCATTTCATCAGCATTTGAATTTTCAAGTCAACCTACCTGAAAAAAAAAAAAAAAGGCATAAAAATGTTCTGATATGTTGCAATGACCAGTGAATTACATAAACAGTCACAGTAAACATATACAAAAACGTTAAATTCTGCCTGGTTTGAGGCACTCACAGCAGCATGTCCTTTAGGTGCCTACATCTTGCCATCGTTACCTACTAAAGTCAATAAGCTCTGAGGAATCCTCCCAGGTCTGCATGACACTGGCTGTGACAAAATACACCAGAGCTCAGGAACAGACCTCCTATTCCCTTTCAAGCAGCAAAGTAACAAACTAACATTTTCGTTAGCTAGGTTCATTAAAGTATTTTGAATTTCTCTGTTACTTGCTGCCTTTACCTTCAGTTGTTTAGTTCACCTTTTCAGCTTGTCTTTTACAGAAATTCCCGGTGTACCTTAAACTACATTCCTTCCAGCGATGACTTCATCTCTCCTCCTCCTTCCCACACCACTACTCGACACTCGCTATGCTGCAATTTGTGTCTCTTCCTGTATGTTTTGCTTCTGCTTCCCTTCTTCCAAGATTTCACTCTTTTTATTTAACCTTCCATCCATCTCTAACCGCCCTCTGATGAAAACCCCATTGCCTGTTTTCGGCGCCAAGCCCCATTTGGCAAGAAGCAAGTCCCCAGTGCCCGGGTCGCTGCAGCGCAGCCCCTCTCTCCGACAGCGGCGGTGACTGCAGCCTGGAGCACAACCAAAGCCATCTGCCTGCGTGCCACGAAGGGTGGTGACACAGGGTCCGTGGCTGAAGCTTCGCCTTTATTGAACTGCCCACCCCAGCTCACCGGAAAGTTCAAGGTTTACAGCACTTGTTCAGACAACTTTTTAAAAACCCCATGAACAGTGTTTTTCCAAGCTTCTGCACTCAAATTGTTAATATTTTGTGAACAAAAGATATATATTTGTGTGTTTGTGTGTGTGCACACCTGGGGCCAGGGGCAGAGAAGTGGAGGGGGAAGATGTTGCTGTAGGTTAAAAAAGGAAGAGTATTTTTTTTCCAGTTGTATTTCAAAATGGGATGTTGGAGTATAAGTGCTCAAATGTTTTTGTTTGGCTGGCTGGACTCTTAACATTCTTGCCAGAGCCAAGGACTGGAAATGTTTTTGCAGTTTACGAAAAGAGTGAAGAAAGCATTTGGGAATACTGCCTCTTAAAACCTAAAATAATCTACCGTTCTTAAGCTCCTGTAAGGCTGCTATACCTTAATGTTAGGCATGGAAAGTTTACAGCTCTGCCAGCAGGAAAATAAACAGCAGGTAAACAGCTTAGCAGAGTGGCCATGTAAAAAAATCACTGAGTATTTAAATGTAATTTAATGTGGCAATGATTAATCTTCCTGCTTTTATATTTTAATCAGAGTTTTGTACGTTAAAAACATCAACACAAGGCACATTTTACAACAGCTATAAAATACAACAGAAAACAAAAGTCTACTTGAGCATGTCTGTAACAATCCATAAAGATAAGATATTGTTTTGGCAGTTATAAAAATAAAAAAAAAATATATTTATATACACAGAAAAATCTGCCATAATAAGAACGCAGCCCATTTCTACTGGTAGCAAAATGAAGTGACCTCAGTCCCCTCACCCTCACAAGAAGAACATAATTGATCCCACTCTCAATGCTTCAACTATTTCTCAAAGTCAATGGCAGCTACTAAGAGTCCAAGGGGGGCGGGGGGGGGATTAAACAAAAATAATAATAAAAAAAAAATCGAGAGATGCCTTTGTCATTACATACAGTCATCTGAAGCAACGCTCAAAAAACACCGACACTGGAGTCCCACTCCAATTACTGAGCTTTGTACCCGCTCCGTCTCTCAAACCTGCTGCTTACCTAGCATGCAACAGAACAGAAAAAGGGGTCTTTATTTTAAAAGAGGATAGATTCCCTTAACTAATGAGGCACATATGTCTGATTTCAGTGCTCAGGAAGCAGTAGAGCTGGCTAAGGCTGTGGAGATCCACCTTGTAGCGTCTCGGCTCTCACATGGCACTTCCGACCCTGAACCTCACACCTTTCATTATCTCTGTTGCATAAAACAAAACGGCCTCTTAACAGGAGAGCGTCAAAAATCAGATAACATGTCTTTCGGAAGGGATGGAAAAGCACTAGGCAACTACAACACCCCCACTCTTTCCAAAGGGCTCCTTTTCCAATTTGAGAATTTTTCATTCTTTGAGCAGCTATTTTCACACACAGAAGATAACCAAACTTGAGACACACTCTCTCTTAATTTCAGTTTTATGAGCTTAAATGTCGCAGTTTTCTGCCTTCCTGGACAACACTTTCAGCAACCAGAATAAAAAAAGATGTTCTGTTTCCTCCCAAGCCTTCTCAGAAGAAAAAAAAAACAAAAAAAAACTGTGCTGCATTCTCAAGCAGAAGGTTTTCATCTGTATGACTACTTGCAACTGTTATCAGGAGACTCTTTCGTAATATACATATTCAATCAATTAACTTGTTTCAATGTCACCATTTTTTCCCTTCGGCTCAGTCTGGGGAGGTGACAAACATTCTAAGGTACCTCTTTAAGTGATTTATTATCTCAAACATATCACACAGCAGGCAGGAGGAGAACTATAATTTTTAATAGCATAATCTCCACTTGAAACACGATTGGGAGTTTTCCTGTCCCAAACTTTGACTGCCCATCCATGGAACAGACATTGAAGTCACACTGCAGTCCCAGTACACAAGCAGTATTTTCACCGTGCCTTTCTTTCATGCCAACATAGCTGTTACATTTCAGTGAGCCCAATTTTGTTTTGCAAGGCTTCTTTCAATCATGCCAGACCCCAGCAGACAAAGCCTCAACAGTTCAGAGCTCCAGCCATTCCCTAAAATTCAATGTCAGGTAACCCAACTCAATAGCCATACTGTTTGGTGCAGTCAGCAATTACCACATCCATTCCAAACTCCTTTTGAGGTTTGAGGATTCTATAATTTATTGTTTCATAAAAGACAATTAGCGCATTTAATGTTTTAGAGCAATTAAACAATGCATTCATAGAAAAAATAAGATCTCCAGCAAGGAAACTTTACATTAGCATCTTAACGAGACACGCAGAAAGACAGCAAACTGACATGCATCCGACCTTGACTTAAGAAGAAAAGCATCCCTTTTTCAGAACACAATGTTTAACCACCAGTCTGAGAACACCAGCGATGAGGGACCTGGCTGGGCCAAGGAGACCCTAAAGGCTGGGTGGAGGAGGGCGAGGGGGAAACGAGAGCTCCAATAGCGGGCATCTGGATGGGTCCCAACAAGTTACAGGTTGCATAATAACAGATTTAGATATTCAACTTAGTTTCTTTCTGCTCCATCTTTTGAACTACTTGCATTTGGGATGAGAAAGAAATACAGTCTGGTTTGCTCATCCCTAAGTCAGTGGACTGGTCAAAATTCAAATATATCGATACACAGAAATGAGCCTTGCCTTTAGGCACTCCAGGTACCCGCCTCCAGGAAACTCATTAGAATAATTATCACAGACTATACCAGACTATACAGACTACACTATTAGAGACTCACAGTCACTCAGGTTGGAAGGGACATCGGGAGGTCTGTAGCCCAGCCCCTCAGCCCCTTCTCAAAGGGCACATGCTCCAGCTCCCCCTAACCTCCTTGGTAGCCCTTCACTAAATTGACTCCAGCTCCTCCATGACCTTCCCGGTGATGGAAGGGTGGCTGACCCATCTGTAGTCGCCTGTATTATCCTTTCAGCCTTTCTTGGAAATGGGTGTCACACTCACCCTTCTCTTGCTTGCCTGTGGCAGGGACTTTTGGGATAGGGAGATTGAGAGGGAGGCATTTGTTCTGCCACACTTCCCTTGCAACTTTTTTTTTCCCTCGGCAAAGCGTGATCCTCCATAAGATGAATACCATTCAGGGTACAGACATGCAACTAAGCAGCAACACAGTTCCTAAAATCAATTAAATTAAATCCATCTTGTGCATCCCAATAACCAAAACGGACACAATCAGCTTAGAATCTAGTTAATCTTAAGTTAAAGTAGCTGCAAGCTCCTAAAGTCTCCCCCAATCCATTTCTGTAAGACTTCAGCAACTAAGTGACTTTTCAAAACTGAAGCTCATTACACAAAGCAAACAAATCAAGAAGCTAATGAAAAAGAATCAGTTCTCGTCTAACCTCTACTGCAATACTACTGGTATTATTGATTCGGTTTTAAAAATGCTCCTGACACCAGCCTGAACACCAGACATACAAGTCAGGACGGGGAAAATGCACGTCTCTGCACCCCCTATACCACAACTAATGTGTGCGGTAACAACAACTAGCTGACACAGGAAAGACCAACTGCTTTCCCCCAGCTTCTTTCTCACCTCCCTGAAAACAGAACGGTATAAACCAAGGTCCTTCCTTGATTACACTGAGTTTAGTTTCTAGCCCCTCTTTCCACTTGCACGTTGTGTATCACAATGTCATAACCTCAAGTTTCTCGCTACTGGACTTATTCAAATTGACTCCAACATCTCTCTTTTGTGTGCTCATAATGAAAATACAATATATGTTGAAGGTCCAGAAAAAACTAAGATACTTCCTTCTTTCACAAATAACCACTGTTTTGTCTACTTCTTCTGCCCTTCCATTAAAAAAAATAAAATTTAAAATAATAATCACAGAATACTTGAATGTTCCACTATTAAAACCAAAGTAGTATATAAGGGCACACTAAACGCACCTGTGATCACAGCTAATATACAGAAACAAATTTGAAAAATGCATTTGGATAAGAAACTAGTCTCTCATCTCTTCCCAGATGTCAGAGGGGAAAAAAAACCCAAAATAACCCCCAAAACACATGGCAGAAGCAGCCCAACAAGAGCACTCACTCTGGTCTGTCCTACGAAGCATCAGATGGCAAATACAGGATTGACTTTGCTTTTCTCTGGTCCTACAGCACCTCTCCATAATCTTTCTTCCTCTCGTTTCCCAAGGTGTCTTCGCTATTTTGACACTATTGCTGTGTCTGCTCTTGCGAGTAACTTTAAATCCTACCCAGTAGCATCAACAACATGGACATGACTATTGTCACATCACTTATGGCAACCAGGCTACACACACTGACCAAAAGGCCTCAGTCATTTACTTTGCTGTAAGAGCAGAAACCTGGACAGAAGGGAGAGGAGGCAAAGAATCTGCCTATAGACTGGGAAACCATCGCACATCAGGTTCTCATTCACAAGACCATCCTGATGAAGATTAAATATTTTATGGTTCTTGGAGCACATTAACAGACGCGAGATCTCCTTCTCATCCTATCACAAACACACACATCTTTTCTGTTGCCCTATTTTAACAGCTGACAGAACATTTACTTTCGGGATGACCCTTTAAAGAGGAATCACCTGAGAATCTGGTAATTAATAGTAGGCATTTGCTTAAGGCAGCATGAAATGCCCAGTCTGTACGAAAACAGAGTGTTTGCATGCGAATGCCTTCAGCTAGCTCAGGCAAGTGACAGATCCACTGCTTCACGTTAAGGCTGTGGCACCCTCGCTGCACATCTGGGGAAAAATCAGCAGATAACATACAGAGACGTGAATTATCTTGACAAACAAACTTTAACCGTGACATTCTCTGGCCACAGACGACTTATTTAATACACAGGTCAACACCAGGTGTTTCAGATTTTAAATTGTTCAGTCCTCCATCCTCCCCACAATGACTGACAGCATCAGTGGCGAGAAGTTCATGCTCAGCACTGCCTTCTAACTCAGGCTGCTCCAAACGCTCCCTTCAGCTACACAAGTCCTTCTCTGAAAGTTCCCACCTTCATGCACCTTCTGTAACAGAAGCACAGAACAGGCCTATTCTGCAAAGGCTAAAATAGCACTGATTAACGTGTACTTGAGGTTTATATTAGGAAACAAACAAAAAAGCGTTACACAAGATTACTAGGAAACAGGCAAGTTTTGTGTCTCCTTTGTGATGTGTAATAGCTGCAAAAAGTGCGTTTCCATTCTATTTGTTTTAATGCCACCTTTTCTTCCCTATTTCTGATACCAAATTATAAGTGAGGGTCATTTGCTTGGCAACTCAAATTCAGCTGTGCAAGAACAAACACAAAATAAACCAAACGTGCATAAGGAAGCAACAGCAAATGTGCCTGAAACTAATGGTTTTTATGAATTTCACTCTAAAAAAAGCTTCCAACTGTAACTGACTGAATAGAGAAAAACCAATGCCCTCACAAGTCTATTTTGTGCATTAATTTCAGTGAGATGAGGTTGTTCTGAATCATTCTCATTCTTTCCTTAAAGGAGTTTATGAACCTTAGGAAAAAACTTCACAGCTACTACAAAACAGATTTACATTCAGTACTTACTGAATTCAAATCTCTTGGTAATTTCCACATTTCTTTGCTCCATTAGATGAAACTACACAGGAGATGACACAGAAGTTATGTCATCAACACCACCCACTAAAACTGCTATCAAAGTACTGACTGTGGTAAAGTTGGGCAGAGTGAGAGAGAAGCTTGTGCTCTTCAGGTGTGACACACACGGACAGGGGTTGGAATCTAATAATTCCGTTTCCCCTCTCGCTGTGCAACAGAAAGTAGTCAGCTCCGATGTCTGCCTCAGAGATGTCCGACAGCAGCAATGAAATAACGTCTACCTGTGAGACCGGGAGGCATGTCACCTAGAAAGAGCAACTCATTTTGACAAGGCTGTCTTCCTGAGGAGGTTCCCACAGCATTAAAGATGACCCTCAGAGAAGCAGGAGATTATTTTACAGGCTTACATATGTATAAATAAAAATACACACACACAAAGTTATTGCAAATCAAAGATACTCTATTTATCCAGTGTTCTAAATAAGATCCTTATTTCTCAATGGTGCTGACTAAGAAAAGAGGAAAAGCAAGATGAAGTGAAGCTTTTGAAGAGTACACATTAAGAGATTTAGATTCTGAGTTACGACTGCGAATTACCAGTGATAATAGAAGTTTCAGTTTGCTTTTGATTCACACTACGGTTCTGCACAACGCTTGATAGTATTTGTTGAGACATCTCTATTAAAGAGAGTTTTCCAAATAAAAGATTTAGGTTCTCTCTGCATCTCAGACATCTGAGAAGACAGATGGAAAACATAACATATGTTAAAAGGAAGATTTACAAAGCAAAAATTCTTGAAAGTGTAAACCAAATTAGGATGGAAGTGTCAGATTTCTAAGCTATCCCACATGCTTTTTTGTTGTATAAGAACAAACCCCAGAATTTTTCAAATCCTGTTTTTCAGCTACTCCCTCCACCCTGATTTTACATTAACCTGCAGTATTTTGCTAACACAGTGAGCTTTTTATTCACTTTCTTCTCTATTAGCAGGTAACAGAGAACAACGTCTCTAATAAAAGTAAACACCAGGAATCGGTGGATTTTTTTTTTTTTAACATGAAGTTGCAGATGTAATAGCGAAACACAGCATGTTGCTGTAGAAATAATTAATGGCACTGGACTATGACTCCAAGGAACGTTCAGCCAGAATAGAAAGTGAATAATCTGCAGCAGAAAACTGGGAATCATTTCACAAGCTAGCAAGAGATCTCTGGGGTACAACAAAGACTGACCCTCCGAGCACAGTCTTTATTCCTGCCTGCTGTTGGCAGGGCTTCTCCAGGAGCTTGATGCCACAGCACAAGAGAGCATTTACCATGTTACTTTTAAGTCATCAATTTGATAAACTCCCAAGTACGTATGCAATTATCACTCAAAGTACGATTTCAAAAAAGGAAGGGGCCAATTGTAGGACTGCGGACTGACACATAAAATCAGGCTGGCAGATCATCTGCTCAACTTTTCATCTCACACAGATGTTAAGTGTCAAACTCCTTGGAGAAGTCTATAAAAAAACACCCCAAACAATCAGAAAGTATACAATAACCTGCTATCAGCAATGCTTCATGAACTGGGAAGAATAAGCTGCGCTAGACTCTCAATAAATGAGCCAATTTCTAATCTTACAGACCTCCTGTCCCAGATTACTACTGCAGGCATAAAGTTATGCAGGTCAGTCACTTAAGGTGCAAAAAAAAAAAAAAAAAAAAAATAAAAAATCTAGCTTGTATCGAACTCAACACAGCTCAAAGCAAACACTTTAGCTTGGCTTCACCATCTCCCATACACCACCCCCATCAATACACGTACGTGGTAATTCTTAAGAAACAATATAGCCATGAAATATCACACCGCATTTTTTCCCATCCGGGCTAGTTATGCTGCAAGTACCACAAAACAAAGGACATTGGCGTGAAATAATCACAACTATGTGCACTCCTTCACCTACATCTTTCCAGAAGAAGCATTTCTTCCCCCAGTTTGCTGCTTATAAACCCAAGTCTGTTCACTTAATGGAATTACCATTTTTCTTATTTCAGGGAGAGACGGAGAAAGCAAGTGTATAAAAGCGATTCTTACCGTCACAGCGCACAAACAACACGAAAGTTTTGCACACATCATATAAAACAAGAGCAGAGTGATTAAACAGGCTTCCATAAAACTTTGCAACTATTGCAGGAATAAGCCCTTCTAATACATACATACTAATGCTTTCATGTGCACAAACAAAATTTGGTTTTAGATCACCAAGACGTCAGTCCATTTGAAGTCTCCACTAAGTATGCGAACATAAGCTTAGAAAGCCTTGCCGTGTCTCCTTAAGCTACTTTGTTTTAAAGGTAGCCCACCTCTTCTAAAACTAAAAACCAAATCCACTGAGATACACCTATCTGTTTTTTGGCAGGACAGTAGGATCCAATCAGGCTGCGTATCCACACAAACTCCCTTCTGCGAAGTTCTGTAGCCTGCTGGGAGTTAGCCAGAGATCCACGTATCTCAGCATGTACAAAGGAACGTGCGACGAGGCCAGTCTTTCCCCAATTTTAAAACAGGGGCACTGCGATGCTAACACGCTGGGCCATAAAGAGAACGTGAATTACCGGAGATATCAGCCTGCAGCTTTTCCAACAGTAGCAGTCATACTGTTTATCTAAAGTTGCCGGGGGAGGGGGGGAACGAAGCCACAAACATGGGAAAGTATGAGGTGAAAATCCAGCTCTGATGGACTTTTGAAGCTGCTCATCTCTCCTTCTTTACAACTTCACCCATTTTAGGAATTCATTAACTCATAATGCAGGTAAGGACACCCTCTGCTTTGGCCCAAATTAGGACTTGTCGTTTCTGGAACTAGCATAGAAAAGCAGAAGGCTACAGGGTACGTAACAAATGCAGACACAGGCATTACTTGCAACGCAACGCAGACCACCACTAAGCTACCTGCAGAATCACGGTGAAAGGGCACCTGAAGAATGCCACCTTTGCTGCTGCTCCATTCAAGCACATTTTTCACAATCTTCAGACCAAGACCAACTCGGGAACGCTGCCAGTACACTGTATATTCTGTCGAAGGACCAATGCCAGCAACATACGAAGTCATGACGGTACTCAACATTAAAGTAATACACTGCCATAACCACAGTTACTGTAAATCTACTTTTTGTGTGAGTCCTGTGTCTATTTCGCAGCACGCTAGATGAGAATGCCTCATAACATTTATAGAGGAGACAAATGCTTAGGTACGAAAAATACCCTGTATGTAATAAAGCGGTAATTAGACAAAAGCACTACTCCTACCCGGGCTAGCCAAGGGAAAAATCTTTTCCGTGGACATTTTACTGCAGGAGTCAGCTCATTCAATACCACACAGCAATGGCAAGCTAAGCTAACAGCCATGAATCTTAACCTTCCTTATTGATACAAAGAGCAGCGGGGCAACTGCGAAATGGGACTATTCGTGAAACTTAACAATGGTCACAGCACACGTTTCTGTGATCCTTTCATCTCTGCTCCCTTCTCCGAGACCAGACATTTGATTTAGCCGCTTAAGTTTACCAGAAAAGGTCATATTTTCAGAACGTAAGTAGACCAATTTCAATCGCACAAACTTTGCTCCGGTAAGCTGAAGAGCTATTTTTATCAGAAAGATTAAAGGCAGCTAAAATTTACCCTGACAAAAGGAGTTGCTTAACATCACCGCATCAAAGCATAAAGTGAAATATAAGCAAGGATGAGGAGTTGCTTTCTGCTGAACGTTCCAGCCTGCCATCAGGCCCTTCGCCGTCGCACCGCTACACTTGGTTAGGAGCATTTGCAGGCTCGAGGCCTGACTGTGCAGCAACAGAACTGCACAAACGGGCCTCACGCAACGTCTTTTAGAGCACGTCCCGCTCACGCAAGCTGCAGCATCAAACAGCGTGGGTTTACAACTGCAATTACAATTCAGTTATCCAATACACAACTCGCTGCTCGTTCGGGGCGCAAGCCTCAAGCCCATCTACCCAAGCACCTCTGGCCACAAAGACAGCTTTCCAGGTTGCAACATAACTTTTTTATTTGAGCCGCAGTGCAAGGGAGCAGCCTGGTTTAGGTTCAGGAGCAGGTACATGACAGCAATCGCTACTCAAACTACTTGTATTGCTTGCTACAACGTATAGAAACGCTCAGCGATCTTTCAAACAAGCAGCATTAGCTGCTGGCAACAAAACTAAAGAGATTGGNCTTCTAACCAAACAAACATTACCTGCACTCGCAGGCAGAGAGGCGTTTTTGCCTGAATAACACCGGTGTATGACGACAGAACGCTACAGACACACTCCTACTTGTTCAAACTACAACCTGACGTTTGCCGTCCCTGGTGACCAAAGGCCCCCTCAGCTGTGCAAAACTTTATGCAGGTGCTGGAGTTTACATATCTAGCACCGCACAGAGCTCACCGAGACGCATTAGAACTTGCTGAACAGGACGTAATTATGTCTGAAGCA
>VZSZ01011237.1:113298-170470 GCA_013398815.1 Ibidorhyncha struthersii | reverse complement strand
AGCCCCCTCATGGTCGCCCCCCAGAGTCTCCCCTCTCAGTCCCAATGCAGATGTCTCCTCTCAGTCTCCCCTCAGCCCCCTCACAATCGCTCCCCACATTGTCCTCCCCTCTCAGTTCTGATGCAGATGGCCCTTCTCAACGTCCCCCTCACAGCGTTCCATCCCAACCTCCCCTCAGTTCCCTCACAGTCGCCTCCCACAGTCTCCCCTCTCAGTCCCACCACAGATGTCCCCTCTCAACGTCCCTCCTCAGTGCCCCCGGTTCCTGCAGGCCTTCAGAGCTGAGGCGCAGTGCCCACAGTCCAGGGAGGCCATGCCACCCTGCGCCCTCCCTCTCCTGCGAGCACTGAGCTCCGCGGCTGACATGCGGCCAGGGCCTCGGGGCGACGCTGAGGCCATGGGGTGCTTGTGTTGTCGTCCCAGCGCCTGCCTGCTCAGCGCTGCCCCTTGCCTGCCCCTGTCCTCCACCTCCTCCTCTCCTGAAACCTATGCAGCAGCCCTGGCACCTTCCTCATGTCTGCCTGTGCCTGCACCCACCCGCACCCTGCGAGGGGCTGCTGTGGCTTGGCTTCTCCCCCTGCTTTCTGCACACCCATGGCCTCAGCTTTCTCCTGCTCCTCAACCCTCACAGGTTGCAGCCGCACGTGAGGGCAGATCTCCAACCTGAGCTGACCAGGGCCAAACCCAGCCTTGCTTTAACAAATGCCTCACGCTCTGTCTAGACAGACTTCCCCAGCCTGAAACAGACTGGAGCTCATCAGCTTCTGTGGATTTCCATACTGGTTCCCAACCTGAGAAGCAGGTCGTATAAGCCACGGCGACGTGCCCTGCCAACGTGGCTCCTCGTACCCAAACTGGTTGCTCGGGGCTGTTTTCATCGCCTACATGTCGGTACGTCCTGGAAGAGCAGCCGCAACCAGAGGACAGGCTGGAGAAGGGCACCGAGACAATCCTGAGGATGTGTTGATGAAGTCCATAAGCCGCCATGGATTAATCAGCAACGTTTTATTGGTTGAGAGGAGATCTATAATGACACCTTCTTTTGCAAAGAGTAAGTCTGGCTTTTGTTTACTGCAAAACTCGAATTCATTACGTTTACTTTTACATTTACATGCATTTCATTACATTTACTTGCAAATTCTGTATTTATTTACATGGTGCCTGTCCTTGCTGAGGGACTGACTGTAATCACGCTGGAGGTCTCTTACAGGCCTCTGCTTCTATCACTATATTACTCAGTAGCTACACAAGTAAGTGCTCTTTGGTTAAGCCTGCCTTAATTTCCTTCAAAAGCAGCAAGGTCCCGTCTGGTTTACGACAGCTCAGCGTGCGACAAAGTTTGGTGTCTCACAGCAGCTCCAGACATGAGAACAACAGCTTTTGCCCAGCGCTGTGTTACTCTAACACAAGGCGTTTGCCCCGGTTTAAGTTGAGGGAAAGCGTTTTGCTGTTGGAAATCGGGTCAGATTGTCTGTCAAGCACAACCAAGGACAGCAGTGCCCTTTTGCTATGTGCTGCTTCAACTTTTTAACAAGTTTGGTCAGTGCATTTTGAACTTTTTGCGCTTGCCTTCCCCATTATGTCACTTGCGGTCTTGGAAACGAAGGATTTGCTGGAGCAGCTGACGCCAGGAGACCCCCATAGCCTTTTGCTCCCCTTATAACCCCCTTCTCTGCTGCTGCAATGGGTCTGCAGCTCTGCCATGAAGTCTGGATGGAGATGGACCACTGGGGACAGAACCTAAGCGCTCCCACAGCTACCACGTAGCTCCAGGAAGGTATTCATGGCGCCTGGCGCTAGGCAATACGTTGATGTTACACCAGTACTGCAGCTCTGACCATACAGCCACTAAGTGAGAGGCCCTGATACCACCACCACCGTAAACGGAGCTGCTGTGCCAGCGTGCCTGCCGGGACAACTCTATGTGCTCAATGTTGGGAATAGGGAGCAGATGGGAGGATTCGTGGAGGCCATGATTAGCTGGGATAGCTCCTCTATCTTTACAGCAAATGCCAGGCTTGCCACATCGGTGAAATCAGAGGGGGACCGTGAGTCCTGGGGAGGAGGAGGGGAGGAATCCTATATGCCAGGCAGTAGGGGTGGAGGAGGATCCTATTTGCTTCTCTGTGGCACGATGTCCCCTGAGGATGGCCCCAGACGCCCCCTTGCCATGGGATTCGAACAGCACTGAGTTAGTGGCAGGAGGGAGAGGAAGACCTTGACTGCTATCCACTGCCCCTCGATACAGGGGGCTATGATTAAATACCCCAAAGGCTTAATATTACTGCAGTGCTTGGGGTACCATAGCTCTTTGGCATTGGTATTTGCAAGAGTCAGGTGGTCTCATCCACTGGTAATGCCAAACACAGAACGAGCTCAAATGGAGTAGGAGGGGTTTGTGAGAAGAAAGGAAACTCTTTGAAAGACACTACATAGCGAGCGAACGAGCCCTACCACTGCAAACTTGCACCCAGGATTCCCAGTCTGGACCCCAGCTCCCCCAGCTGATGGTTAAGCCCTTGCGTGGATTCCAGAGAACTTCATCTGTGGTGCTCAGGTGGCGCGGTGAGGCAGGTGCTTAATGGATAACTCCTTAATTCAGGGACTAGTTCCAAGAGAAATTGCATAATAAAATCTGCACTGCTGCAGCCCATTTCCAGACTTCCTGTCTCCAGAACTAAGCTGCTTAAAGATACAGTTCCCGAGATCCTACCTTCCTTCCCCAGCCAAAACATGGAAGTATCATTTCTGTAGCTTGTGACCTCAAAACCTTACAGCCAAACAATTAACAATGTTCGAATAACTTCTGAGGAGCTCTGTCCTGTAACTCGTAGTCACTGTGGCATCATCAGAGCACTTCTCATTGGGAATGAGAGAGTCTGTTCTTCCTGGTAAGGTTATGTCCCAGCATCTGGTTGCCTTACTGTCCCTGTGAGCTGCCAAACGAAGCTGTCCCTGGCAAAAAGTCAAGCCCAGCACCCGTTACCTCCTCTCCTCCGGGCAGCCGCAGAAGGTGCTGCCTATTCTTTCTCCAAGGGTGTCTCTCTGGTTACACGCAACCCTGCACTCATGGGATTGTGGAGCAACTTTATGTGAAATAACTGTTGTTTCTGGCTTCTGATTTTCATTGTATGTGTGAATCCTTGTTGTGTTCAGGAAGTGGTGGTTACCCCTGGGACCGCAATCATAGTGCTGTTTCGTGTTTAGCTATATGTCTGTGCACTTCTGCAAACCCTAAGCTCCTTGGGCTACAGAGCCTAACATCCCAAGTGGTCTCCTCGCTTCATTTTATGCAAAACAAAGTATCTGCAGGTGGCTAGCCATGTTCTGTAGGTGCCATCGTGTCATTTGTTGCTGCTAAGCACTGGTCAGACCTGATTCTCCTTCCCTTTTCAGTATGTACTTTTTATTTTAAAGCCATTTCCTACCCTTGTTGAATAAACTCTAGTGGGGACTGGATGCAACCACGGACATTACTGTGAACTGCTGAAAATCCCGCACCGTCCTCTCTGCTAGCATAACTCTGATGTAGAGGAATCATCCATGTAACAAGTAAGGCTATCTCACAGAAGTGAGAATAACAGTTCAGGAAAAACACGTAGTCTTCTCTCATCAACGTAATCCAGTCTGTCACTCTGAGTGGTCCTTTTTTCTTATGTCCCAAATGTGAAGCACTTTTGCTGGAGCTGGCCTGTAATTTTGCCAGGCCTGACAAACTATTAAGAAAAATCTGTATAAATCTGTCTTGACACTCTCGTCCTGAGTTGTTGCTCTAGAAATCATAGTTTGCACTTTGTCTGAGAGACAAGAGTCCATTTGCTTTATTTTTTAGGTCAAACTGCTATGAAAACCGTCTGTCTTTGGGCTCTGCTACACTACAGTTTTGTCCATCTGACACCAGCTCTCACCCAGCCTCGCATTCAGTTTGAAAATCATAGTTCTATCTAGAAAATAGTAATCTCTGTAATCTGGGCAAGTTTCATGTCTGCCAGCACCCTTTTAGCAGTTGCAATTAGTGGTTTATGGGTGGTTTCAGCCAACTTGGGCCAAAATAAAGACAGGAAACTTTTTTTCTTTTCCCTCTGCAGGTTACAGTGAAAGATCCCTTCCCCGAGCACACAGCAATGCCGGGTGCCCATAGATACCATGACCCATTCTGGCAATGCAAGATGGGAAGATTTCAATGTTTTCCACTCCCCTGCTCTCTGCCTTGTCCCTCTGTCAAAGATTTGGCCTTCCCCATTACACAGGCAGTAGGAGGGAGCATTTACAAGCTCCTCAGGTGCTGCAGGTCATGGCTTGGCATTAGCTTAATCCCAGCTGAATGGCAGTCCAAGTTAACGTGCTGAGCTGTGAGCTCCGGCAGCGAGCACCACTCACACTCCCGTCTGCTAAGTTCACCAAGAATCCACCTCTTGCCTGAACCCGTATCTCAGAGAAAGACCTCATCCTGCCCACCGGAGCTGGTGTCTCCATCCATTCTTTCTTCTGCTCACTCAGAGCATCTCAGAGCAGTGACACGTTAGCATCTTTGAACCTCTGCCCCAAGGTGAGGGACTGGGCGATTCCCTGTCCCGAAAAAGGTGTCTTCACATTCCTCCTCACCCATTTCTGTCCTCTGCTCTTTCCATGAGGGCATCGTGGAGACAAAATCAAGGGCTCGGCCCATTTTACCACGCTAAACATTGCTCCTTTTGATCAGATGCGATCCAAACATTTATTAACCTACTTGGATAGACTGCATATTTCTTTTGTGGAAGTAAATTCGTTACTATAAATATTATAGTTCAGCTGTTTTACTCTCTCTGCATACAGTTTGCTTTTTTTTTTTTCCTTTTTTTTTTTTTTTAATTGGTAGCAGTGCTCACAGCAATGCAGTGACTTCCATGTAAGAGTTTAAGACAACATTTGGAAATGCCCTCCTTGTGTTCTGGCTGACAGTCCTTATTTCTTGCCACAGCAAAATCTGATGTCCCCATGAAAACTCTGCCTGAGCTCGTAGTCTCACCATCCTCCTGTTAGTCACCCACGTGCAAAATTCTGCTGAGCCTTTGTAAAGCCATGGGGACACTGATTGCAATTTTTCCCCTGCTCTGCCATTGTCCCAGCTGGTGGAGGCAGCCACAACAGTATGGCTCTGCCTGCTCCATTGAGCCTTGCCTGTCCCTCTGCCTCAGTCCTCTTCTTTAAAGAAACTCTTGGTGTCCTTCACAGCTTTCAGGACGTTTGGTTATCTCTAGGAGCTTCATTCCTGGAAAATTCTCCCTGCCTTGTCAAGGATTAATCCTGGCTTGTCCACCAACCCATAACCTTTCTGCTTTGGCCTCAACTCCTCACACCTGTTAAAAAACTTTATTTCTTATCAGAGGCTCTGTTGAACTCCCCGAGTCACCCAGAGAGCAACCCCAAGCTCTTCTGTAGTGTTAGCCTCTCTCCGTCACCTGGGTTAAAAGCCAACTCTGAAATGTTCTGAGATTTTAAGTGGCAGACAGGTCCCTCATCTTCTGCGTTAGGCTCCAAGAGTTAACTCTACCCAAGTTCTCAGAGAAGGGTAAAGCCTCAGAGGTGGCTGCCCTGTCCTTGCTCAGGCACTGTCATGGGCCATCGTGCATCCGACAGACCCACTCAGGGCAGGGACCAGCTCCAAAGGTGAATGCACAACAGCACTGCACCTCTGCAGACCCCAACCGCTGTCCCAAAGCTGAGCTCTTTGGAGGAAAATGCTCCTCCACAGGACTTGCCTGCCCTGCTGTTGTCTTGAGCACCTAGTCACCATCCTGCCTGGAGACTCTGCTCAGCCCTCTCTTTTTCCCTGAGGCACCCAAATTTTGTGTTTGCTGGGACTTCCAGCTATGGAAATGCCTGGTGACTACGGTTCTGTGGCTGGACACATGCAAACCCCTCTAGCTTATGACACACAAGACCTCTGCAGCACTCAAGGCCCAGCAGCTTTGCCAGTGGCAAATCAGTCCATCCCACTGGCCTGGGGTTCCCCCCACAATCACCCTTATTGGGGATCCTGCCAGCCTGAATCTCCTACAGGTCACCCTGAAGAGCAACAGGGGTGCTCGTCCCCCTCGTCCCCTCAAGCCTTCAAGCAAGGCTGCAGACTGTGCCTTCCTCCCGTGGAGGGAAGGGCCCCCAGCAGCGACCAGGAAGACTTTCTGGGCTGGGTCTCTGGAAAACTGTCCTGCTGAACCAGTTCCAATTTGTATAAAATTCTTCAATATTCATCAGGGCAGGGAGCCCATTGAGCTGGGTTGTCAAGGTGAATATATTAACCGCCTGTTCGTTCCTCCAGCTTTGCTCTTCCTCCACCACAAGGCTTCTTCCCCTCTTTTAGACAAAACAGAGCAACTTCCACAGGAGAGAGGAGCTCAGAGCTTGGTGTGACCTAGTTTGAAGTGGGACCTGTTGTCACCCAGCCCCATGTTGCTTGAAGAGCACCCCACCAAGCCGTTCCGCGGGTGTCTGGTCCCCATCACCACGTTAGCCAAGCAGCTATCAGGAAAGACCTAGCTCCAGGCCCAGCCTTGGGGTGCGTTGGTGGACATGGTGGTCTCTTGAGGGCCCTCCTGCTCAGGAGCTGAGGTTTAGGAGACCTGGGGCCAAACCAGGCAGGCTGTGGCGTAGGGTTGGACATCAGGAGAGCGTTACAATGGCAGACGTCAAGCAGAGGAGGCACCTCCCTCTGGTCTGAGGTCAGGAACCGCATTTTCTAGGAGAAATGAGACTGAAAGCTGGTTGTCTTCTCAGCATTTCTGGGGGACTGGTAGAGTTGGATGATGGTGGCCTCCCCCCTCCCCTTTTTAGCAAATAACACGTTTGTGGAAAACTGCACTGTTTGCAGGTGGATACTTCTTGCGTGTTCAGGTGTTCAGTGAATATTCAGAACACCCCTGCGGTTTCAGCTTTTGGAATTGGGAAAGCACAGAAACCTTCTGATAAAGAAAACATTTAATTTCCATGCTGCATGAGGAAAGCTTTAAAAACAGCTTTTAGCTCCAAGACTGGGAAAAGAAAAGAAGTAAGAAAGGACAAAGTGACCAAAATGTATCGTTTCACCAACCTCCCCCTCACTGGATTTTTCACATTGGTTTGATTCAAACCAAATTCAGCATTTTCTTCTTGTTATGGCAACAACCAGTTCAAAGGCTCCGCTATTCCTCTAGCCCTCTGGGTCTCTAGACAGCTCCTTGGGTGAGGTCTGGGTCTCTTGCATCCCACTTAGATATGTCTTCCTTCCCTCCTATCGACTCGCGTCGGCTGCCTGAATCACTCCTGGCATCTCCTGGGTGCCCAGCGTAGAGTGTGCAGAGCCAAACCCAAACCCTTTTTGTCAATATAGTCCAGAATTTCTCCCAAACACAGTACAAGGGCCTCAGCTGTAAAACCTTTTTCAGCAGAAATCGCCTATCGCCATGCGTTTGCACAGTGCCTAAATAATGGGCTCAGGCAAAAATAGAAATAGTTGTTGTCATTACGGCTTCTAGCTCAGGTTAAGGGGATCAGAGCAGGGCAGCAAAGCGGACTGTTGTGGTGGTCATAATTGGCACAGGAAAAACTGGGATGATTTCCACTGGAAAACCCGTGTGAGAGCAACTCCAACAAGGTGTTTTACTCTGTTGCTTTCAAGGTTATCAAAAAAATTATCACCCTCTCAGCTGTGATGTCCCATTCTGTGACATTAATGGCAGCAAAATTTAAAGCTGAAGGAATCTCTTGGCACAGTATGTAATTTGCCCGAGGAAATTAGTTTCAAAAAGGATCAGAAAGTTAAATACTATTGCTGGGCTTAAAATGAAGGCGAATAATTTTATAGCGAAAATAATATTTTTCTATGATAAATTATGTAGAAGGCAAGAGTAATAAAATGTCATGCTCCGGGGTATAAAACAATCCCTTTAAAGGTCAGGAAGCACTTTTAACGTACGTGCACATCACCGCACATTAGTCCAGGTGCATTTTAATTTGCTTGGATTTTGTGTCCTTGATTGGACACGATACTCTTCTTGCCTGAAGTTCCTCAAGGCCAAACACCTTGTCGGCTGGACCAGGAGAGAAACCTTCCCCAGCTCTCTCAGATTATTGCTCCGTTCCTTTAAGCATGAGGCTGGATTATTTTTGCTGTGCATATTACTCCTGTCCCAATCTTGCAAGACTTGACACACGGTAAGGGCTCGGTGGCATCTCGCCCTCTGATTTGTGACTCTGCGATTTTGCTGTTACAACATTCTCTCTAAAGATAACAGGATTAACTTTTCAAACCAAGCTGTCCACCTTCGGCACGCTGCTTACTTCCTACAATGCTGAATTCAACAGGTTGGCTGTCGTTGTTCACACCCCTGCACTGAGCACGCTGTGCTTAGGTCTTAGATCATCCTAGGTCGCTTGTTTTTCTGTTTTCTTAAGCCAACAGCGTATTAGGTGTTAAGAAGAGAAACTCCCTTTTTTCCTGCTTTTCTTCCTACCCCACATTGCCTATTAAAGTTTATCCCAGCCTTGTGCTTAGCAGGGGAGTGGAGCCAGATCAGCTCCGAATCACCCAGCCTGGAGGTCCCACCATCGTGTTCCTGGAGTGGTGACTGACAAATTACCACACTTTGGATCTGTTCCCCAGCTCCACCGTATCCAGTTTATGGTGACATCTATTAAATCAGCCTGTAAACAATCAGTCTGGCCCCTCTGCCAGGTCAGCTCCACAGCCCGTGGTCCATGCCCACATCTCCCTGCTTATCTAAAGGCTTCTCAGCTGCCTTCCAGGCTCTCCTATACCAGAAGGCACTTGGTGCTCATTTAGGGCAATTTACCAGGCTGGTTTGAATTTGAAAGCTCTGAAATACACTCATGAAATAAAAACAGACCCAACCTTTTTACAATGGCTTTCAGTGATGCTCGCAGCATCCTGAAATGCTCAGGTGGAATTTGCTTACGAGCTTTGTAAAATTACCCTCTGGGAGAGAGCAAATAGGGGAGAATTCAAGCTAGGAAAGCCGATTTACATTATTGAAGTGTAAAACAGGACAGAGCTGTTATCTCAAACTCATACTACAACAGCAGCTGAAGACCTTGTAAAATACAGGATTTTACATGGATGGAGGCTCTGCAAGGAAGAGTTTACAACTCAAAGCATCACAAAATGTACCTTAAACCATCGCAAAAGTACCAGAGCCAGCATGAGCCCAGTTGTTGGAGCAAGTGCAGTGCCGTGGCCCCAGCCCGCGCGTGGGAAAGTGAAGTAGTCACGAAGAAGTGTGATGTGAGACTTCCAGATAGGGAGGTGACCAGCCTGGACCGAGCCCCTGACACACGCAGTGGTGCTTGGGTTGAGCCTTGGTTGACAGCACCGACACCAGTTGCACACTGTGCTTTCGAGCCCCTTTTTGCCCCCGTGGTCCTGCCTCCTCCTGCGGTTACAAGGAAGGTGCCAGGGCAGCCAAGGCTGGGGGGGCTGGCACCGCTAAGGCTGCAAAACCACCCACAGGGTTGCTTAAAAGCTTCTAGGAGGCATCCAGCAAAGAGGGAGACCTGGAGAGGGGATGTGGATTTCACTCACTCACAACACGACGCTTCATTTACCCTCTTGTGGCTCCAGCAGCTCGTGCAGACTTCTCTGTGGTGGAGCCCAGACACCCATTTCTGGGCCTCTTTGAGGGATCTCCCAGGGCTGCTCATCTGGCTGAAGCCAGGAAACATCCCGGCACAGTTTGGCAGTGGGTAGGCACTCTGCAGCTCTGGACATGGAGTTCAAATCCCTCCTGCCAGACATCTTGGGTTTTTTGGAGAGTTGCTGGAAAGGAATCTCATTCTCATCCTTCTCCTCCTCTGGTCTATAAGTGGTTGCTGTCGTGACATGGCTCTGCTCTTCCCCCAGCCTTCCATCAGAGATGCTCAGAATTATCTCTGCTTCTCAGAGCAAAGGCAGCACCATCTCCTTCTTCCCCACCTCTCCTTGAACAAGCAGTGACTCTCTGCACTCCCATTCCAGCGCGAGTTCCCACCGCAACTCTGGGGTATCTTTATAGCTTTGGTTATGAATTTAGATCATTGGCTGGCTGTGCCCAAACAATGGAAAAAAAAATCCCCAAACTGTTTGGCTTTGTATTTTCCTGAAGTTTAAGCCCAACTGAAAACATCAGATCATCTTTTTTGTATTTTTGGATGTCACAGGTATTTCACTCGAACGGTGAGCCCTGTAACTCAGGTCAGATCAAAACCCCACAGCCCTCGGGAGAGCGGAGCTGCTGTGGGCTGAGATGGGAAGCGACGAGGTGCTAGTGTAGCCCCAGTGCTGGCAGGGTGGGTTTTAAACACTCGCAGCATGAGCTTGGCGCTCCAGCCCAAAGAAAGGGGGACAATCCCTGCACCCTGGAGCCCTCTCCCTCCCCGGCTGGCACAGGGCACCGAGCTCTCGGACAGGGTAGTCTCGCAGCACTGGGGCAAGGCAAGAAATCCTCATGACTTCACCTACCCAGCTCCCTGCTCGCAGGCTGAGCCATTCCTCCCAAAACTGAATTAAAAATGTGCGGTTGAAAACGAGCTAATTTTGCTTTAAAGGCTGCAAGCCCTGGTGAGTGCACCGCTCCCCTTGCAAATTGTCGCAGTACGCAGTTACTGTCGCTGCGAGAGAGCTGCAGCTTATTTCAAGGTTGAATTTGTCCGGCTTCTCGTCCCCGGGACATTTACATCTCTGGAAATGATCTGGGGACGTCGCAGTCTGTTACAGTGGAGCTGTTGCGTTCCTTGGTCAGATCTCTAGGCAGGAGCTTGATTTTTAACAGTCCAATGTCACTATATACCCCCTTCTTTACATTCTCTGTTTTATTTAACGTTAGGGAAAAACATATATTTTATTTTCAAGCTTTTCTTTGCGATTGCAAGGACCAGGTACATTTCTGGTGACGAGAGCTGAGAGTCTCATGCATTTGCGTGACTGCGACCAATGAGTTCAAAAAACTGCTTTAACTAAATCACTGCCCAGAATTTATCAAAGACTCGCGAGGCTGAGGCACATGAAGGCTGCTGACACCCAGCACAGAACATATGAGGCCTAAAGTACCTAAAATTATCTCGTGTTAGCTTTTGAAAATATGTCTCCACCCTCCATTCAGAATGACAACTTTTGGCAACAACAAGAAAACAGAAATGACAGATGGTAACAAAATCTGGTACACAAACATGACAGTAGGCAATATAATGAACATTTCACCCACTCGTTCATTTATGCTAATCATCGCTTTTGAGCAACCTGAATTGTTATGCCAGACAGCAGCAGATCTGAAGCATGGCATAGCAAATCTCAAAGGGCCACCAACCTGAAACCAGAATAAAACCCCCACCGGGCTACTCGTTGTGAATGAAATTAAAGTATCACTAAACTACAGCCTGCTCTGATGGCCGCTGAAAAATCCCTCTGTTCCTAAAAAGCACATCGAACTCTCCTCCTGCCCTGAAATTCCTGCCCTGAAAAACACCACATCCACAAAATAGGGGTAGTCCTGTTTTCCCGCTATCCAAAGCTTCACCAAAACTCAGATGAACCAGCAAAAATTTGCACGCAAAGGTGGGAATTAGCATCCTTGCCGTAAAGGCGTATTGTGCTAGCAAAACATATTTTTTATGGCAACAAAGATTTTCCTTTAAAAATGCTTTCTTCTCAGGCTGAGCTCTCTGGTATGAATTCAGTCCCCGTGGGAAAATGTTTATTCTTTTATTTGAAGCCCACTTATCTCATGCTGACATTCTCAGTGGAAGGTGCTATGTCACCCACAAAACTCCTTTTATTTCCTATAAAAATGTAAATCAGCCTATTTTTTCCCCCCCCAACAACCTTATGTAATGAACAGTATCCTTGCTCAATTATTTTGAAGACACGCTTTTAGCCTCTATTTTATGCAGAAATCTGTAAGATTGAAACCATTCCTCCTCTTCCTTCCCCGATGTTTCGGTGCTTGTGCCTATAGCTGCTGAGGCAAAGGTCTATTGATGCTCCTGGGGTAGGTTGGACCTAAAAACATCTCAGAGGGCAACAGCAACACCATTTTATTCTCCTGAGGGAATAAGTTTTCCCACAAATAAATTGCCAGTGCTTTCAGGTAAAAAGAGGAAATCCTGAGCAATTCCCCTCAGAGCTGGCCATGACGTCTAATTGAACAAAACTGTACATATTTGTAATTATAAATGAGGCCAGTCCTCCATGATGAAGATTTCCAGACACCGCCCTTTATAAAACCCGATTTTCATTTGCTTACAACGCTGTCAAACATTACCTACGGTAGATGAAATGCTGTCTTCTGGGGCCAGAACTGCAGTGAAAACTCACCAGGAAAAAAAAAAACAAATTTCAGCCAAAACATTTCAGTTGCTTCTGAGGGGGAAAAAACCTCCACGATATAGTCTTGGTAGGT
Organism: Ibidorhyncha struthersii; assembly: GCA_013398815.1. NCBI lineage: Eukaryota > Metazoa > Chordata > Aves > Charadriiformes > Charadriidae > Ibidorhyncha > Ibidorhyncha struthersii. Next base: position 158,063 of record VZSZ01011237.1, on the reverse strand, counting down.
TTCCAGTAACCACGTCTGCAAGTCCTACGCTCAACCCCAGGAGAAAGGGCTGGAGATGATCTTGGTGTCAGCGATGCATCTCCCATCGTCCTCATGAAGACCCAAGCCAGATTTGCCCGACTCGGGGAAAACTTAGCTTTTCCTGCCTTCTTTCCCTTGTCATCTCCTGCCCTGGATGAAGCATCCCAGCCTGTTTAGTTGTTCCTTGGGTGGAAGCTACTCCATTTCTTTAATTGTCTTCTTGCCCATCTCCGCTTCTTCTAGCCCTCCTGCACAAAGAAATAAATTTATTTTGAGTCAAGGGGATCTCAACAGCGTGGAGCAGTCAAAGCAGAGGCCTGCCATGGATGGAGGCATGCTGCACCAGGGCTTTCTGGTTTCCTCTGCTTCGGTCTTAATAATTCCTAAAAATAATGCCCCAACCAACTCCCAGCCTTGACAATGCTGCTGCTGGAGAAACACTGATCAGCAGGGCTGGGTCCTTCCAGAGACACCTACGCTGCAGCACCCGGGTGCTCTGCGGTGCCGGCAGCGAGAGCATCTGTGCTGTGCAGGATGGGGTGTCCTGCACAGCGACCAGCGGCTCAGCCACCCCTCAGGAATGACGCAGCGCGCTTTCAGCAGTCCTGCCCTTGAAAGAAGGCTGTTTCGGACTCATAATGCTCCTCCTCAGCTGGTTCGCGCCTGTGGCTGGCTCCCAGCCCACGTGCCATCTCCATCGATGGCAACATTGCTCAGTCTGACTTTCCCGGATCTGATCCCATCTCAGATCAATGCTTTTGGAAGCACCTGTCCAAGCATGCACCAGACAATATTTCTTTGAGACACTTCTTCCCTCCTTCCCCTTGCTTTTAACAAGACTAGCCTCCTGCATAGACCACTGATGTCCATGGAGGCCAGGATGCCGATAGACCATCTGACGACTGTGGACAGTGCTGCAGATTTAGGGTGATCCCAGCAGCGGGACAACCTTGGGCTTTGGTGGGGAGCACGGCTCAGCAGCACTAGGCAGCGGCAACGCCTGGCACAAGGCTCCCCGTGGCTTTGGCCGTCTGTGAGCCCAGCACCTCCTCCAGTCTCTCACCTGTCTGTTGCAAACCATATTGACATGGACAAACTGACAGTCAGGACTGCTGCGCTGAATATGGGGCACGTCAATCCATAGGTACGCACATCACTTGTTAAAAGAGAAGCAAATACTCAGGGTTTTTCGTTTTTAAGGTCTTTTTCAAGGCTTTTGCACACGCACAAAGGCTTCCCATCCTCTGACACCCCCAATATCCCCCATCCACTGTCTCGTTTCGGAGTTAGGAAGCCAGATGTGATGTTGCTCTGTTCTTCTCTAGGACACGGTGAACTGGGTGGCAGGTCGTCTGCTGGGAAGGGATCTGGCCTGGGACAGCGTGAGGAGGTGGGAGCTTCTGCCTGCTGTTTGTCATGGAAAAGGAAAGATGTCTGCATCCTGCTGACAGCACGTCCTGCTCCTGAAGCCGGGAACACCACCTCGGGAGGACACTGCCCCGACGCCACGGCTGAAGGAGGCTTAGCCCCATGTCCTCAGCCACTCAGGTGCGTTCATAGGGGGAGTCCCACAACTCGGGGTCCCTGGGTGCCCCGATGCTGCCTGGCCATGGGGCACTCGGCTCTGGAGCGGGGTGCACGGGGGCCAGGACGTGGTGGCAGATGGTCTCGATTGCGCTGCTGCAGCCCCGGGGCTTGGACCTCCGACAGCCTCCAGCTCTGCCGGGGCTGTCCCCACGTCTCCAGCTGGGGTTTTGCCCGTTTGCTGGACATGCTCAAAGTTCACTGTGCTATAAATACCCAGAGCAGGGCTGCCAGCCTCCTCCTGGCTGGGGGGGCTGCTAAAACCAAACGAGGTTTCATTGCAGTTAACCCTTTGGGTGCATGACTCCCCTCTATGTGCTTTGAAAAAGAGGAATCCTCTGATTCAAAATGTTTCTAAAACCAGAAGAGTGCAGCAAACTCCTTCTGTGGGCTCATTCCTGCTGGGAACGGCCCAGGGATGGGTAGCAGGAGCAGAGGAGCGCGGGGGGCGGGGGGGGGCAGTGGGACACTGCAGAGGACGAGTGTTTTTTGGCCAGGCACGTGCAAAGTCCCAGTGTGACCCCCCCCAGCTCGGGCAGGTCCTCGCATCGGGGACATGGTGGTGTGGGGCCAGCATCACCCGTGTCGCATCACCCGTGTCCCCCTGTAGAGCAGAGGCTGCCTGTGCGCCCCACACTCCCCGCAGAGCACAGCCTCACGCTGCACAGCCCCATACCCTGCCCTGTATGGCCCCACAGAGCGCGACCCCTTGCCCTGCCCCATATGGCCCTATATACTACTGCCCTGCATGGCCCGTGCTGCCCAGCCCACCCCTCGTCCCCGTGTGCAGGTCTGGCTCCTAGCCACAGCCGAGCAGAAGGGCTAAAACACATATAACACCCCAAAGGCATCAGGAATGCACTAAATCAGGACAAGCTTTGTCCCTGGCTTGGGGACAACCATGGGAGTCCCCGGTGCTGCTGGGTCACCTGAGGCAGAGCACAGCGTGTTGCCTGCAGCAGGTGAAAGAACACAGGGACACAAGGCTCCCTGGGGAACCAAACACGGGGTAGACCCCTTCTACCTGCAGCCCTACAAGCCATTTCGAGGTGCCAGATGTGTCTTTTTACCCATTTCCCCGCCACACACCTTACCGCGCTGCGTGACGATCCGACCAGTCTCCAAGGAAGAGCCTCTTCCTCCTTTTACCCTGTCCAGATGGCAGGAGATGGACAGCTCGGAGCTAATGGCAGAGGACAAACCCGCACCGGCAGCAGCAGAGCTGCCTGGGGGGCTCCGACGGACTGCGTGTGACCCCGCTGCTCCCGCTGAGGCTGGACATAGTTCGGTGCACGCATGGCCCAGGGACAAGATAGGCTCAGGACCATGCCTGCCATTTGCTCGACCAGGATTTTGGGTTACTCTGGTCATTGCTCCCGATGATGACAGGGATCCTGCCCTGCCACGACGCTGCGCCCTGTGCCATGCCCAGACCCTCGCACGTCCCGGTCCAGGAGGTCGCTGCCCCAGAGCTGGGTTCCCCAAGCCCCACGGCCGCCTGTGCGGCACTGCTGGACTCTGCGCACTGTGCAGTGCTGGAGCCAATGCACTGAGCAGGTGGCACTAGGGGGAGATAAAGGCCGGGACATACCGGGCCCTGTGCCTTCGCCAGCCCACTCCTGTCCCCCTGTCCCCAGGGCCAGCCTGGCCCTGGCTGCAGGTTTCCGTGTGTCACTGTCCCTTTTCTTTGCGGGGTGTTTCCCGGCGTCTTTGGGAAGCACCTTTAGCGAGGAGAGTCCTTGAGGCATTCACACCTTCTTGCGGCAAGACGCTGCCTTCTGCCACGTGCAGATAGCACAGGGGCACCAAAAAATGCACCAAAGAGAAAGGAAAACGGCACACGACACCCAGAACAGGGACCAGCAGTGAAAGAAGAGTCTGGGGACCCAGCCTGGAAGCACAGAGTGACGCGCGCTGCAAGAGCTCAGCTGGAAGCTCAGCTCATCGCTGCCCCGGCGCCCCTTTCCCAATGCCCCTGCGGGTGTGCTCGGCATCGGCACAGCGCTGCCAGCCCCCACGGGGTCCCTACACCGGAGCACCAGCAAACTGGGCACCTCCAGAGCTAAAAAACAGTTCGGGGGGGGATCTCTGGCACCAGGCATCACCCCGGTGTTGCTCCCCTCTCCACAGGCTCCCTGTGACCCCTCTCATTGGAGATGGGGACAATTTCACCGGGCAGAGTTTGGGGAAGTTCCTGGGAGCCGAGGAGCCAAACCAGCTGGACCTGCCGCCATCGGAGCTGTTTGTGCCCAGCTGGATCCCACAGGCACCCTTGGGTGCAGCTGTGGGGCTCGCGGCGCAAATCAGCACCACACACCGGGGTAAGCACGGTCTGACAGCAGCTGCACGGGGCAGCAGCAACACGAGGGGGACACCTTTTGCTTGTATTTTCTATGGATTAAAAAAGAAAAGGTAAAATCACGGCCTCCCCAGATCCCAGTGCCGGAGGGAGCCGGACATGTCTGGGGGAGTTCAGGCTTTGCTGGCAGCTCCTTCTGCAGAGCGAAGCCCGTCCTTGGATCACCGGCTGCCAGCGCCTCACCAAACCCGGCCCTCTCCCTGCAGGAGCGGAAGGGCTCGAGCACAGGTTTTCTGCCTCCTCCGCCACATCTCGGCAAAGGCCCTTTGGCTGCCAACGGGTCCCCACGCCCACGGTCACACCGCCGCAGAGTGGCATTGCTCACCCTGCAGCCGCATCTCTATTTCGCGAATATTTAAAATCATTTAGAGCTCCAGTTCTGAAGTTTTCAATAGCCTCACTTTTAAATTCTGTGTCTGGCTGCGCTGGAGGGAAACGGGGAGGCTGGGGTGGCCGGTAACTCGATAGCGACATTGGCCTTGGACCAGGGAGGCTGGATGCAGAGAGGGAGGAAGGCAGAGGGGTGCCCGGGCTGGGGTGTTATCTGAGCCCCTGCGGGAACAAGGTGTCTTTGCCGTGATGTGAGCTGGCAAGAGCAAGAGAAGGGAAGGAGAACCTCCGTCAGCGCTTTGCTATGCGTTGCACTCCCCAGACACACAGACTCACCGCTGCGGTGACGGACGCCTGTCCCCAGGGCTGTGCGGCTCTGGGTTTGCTGCACGCCGGGTCTTTGCTCCCTCCCAGGCCTGGAAAAATTCCTGTTCTGCTTCGGCTTCAATACCAACATACTCCTGACGAGCAGTGATTCGGTGCAAAGCAACATCTCTGCTTTTTCCAGGATGAGGAGGGCGAGGTGCACACAGCAGCCACCCCGGTGGGTTACCCGCGTGCGCTGAGTGTCCACTGGTGGAGGCAGCTCCAACTCGATGCCGTCACATAAAAGAGCTGAAGACTTGTACCAAGTCCTCCTCTTGGCTTATTTTCCCTGCCAAGATGCTCCCTGCACCCAGTGCCCGACTGCAGCATCTCCAGCTCTGCATATCCAACCCCTGTGGCCACCTCATCCCCTCCTCCAGGGCTGCTCCCTGTCCTCAGCCCCCACTACAGCCCCTAAACACTTTGGGGGCTCTGGCGCATGTCTGGGATTTGCACAGATCTACAGTTTTGCAAGACAAGCTGAAAGTAAAGGCTCATTTTTTATCATATTTTTGAATAAAATCAAGTAAGCAAAAAAGCATTCCTCGCTGATTCTGCTCATGGCACCCAGTGCTGCGACTGCAGCGCAGCTTTCCCATGGTGAAACGCATCGCGTGCCACCAAGGGATACAAGTTCAGAATGTTGGGCTGCAAATGAGCAGGGTTTGAGGCTTATATTAATTATTAATGATTATATTAATCGTTCCCCAGGCAGGAGAGGAGCCGGCCATTGGGGAAGGCTCTGGTGCTCCATATTCCTAAAACCGATGGGGCATGGATGAAACAGGCAACCGGACCTGGAGATTCAGCCTGGAGAAGATCCTATGGGGCTCTCGAATGCTCTCGTGCCTGCCTCCAGCTTTGCTCCGTGCGCCGCCAGAAAGACGGGGACTTGCTCGGTGGGGCGCAGGTCCTCGCTGCAGTGAGCTCGCCGCCCTCGCGGTGCCTCTTGTTGCAGTCACGGATGCGGCCGCTGCCACCCCAGCGTCTTTGAAGCCGTGCCCGCCGTGCCCAGCCTTCTGCCACAAACCACGTAAATCACCCCGGCTTGCACACCAGGTCTGGGGGCCGGAGACTGCCGGGAGTAATTGGTGTTTGTAGCCGGCACCATGACGCCATCACGTGTGCCAGGCTGGCGTCCGAGCAGGGCACCCATGGGGTGCTCTGCCGGACCCCGCAGCTCTCCTGCACCATCAACAACCCCTGCGTGCGAGAGAGGAGGGAGCCTGACCTGAGCGTCGGCATGAAGCTCTGCGGTGACCCTGACAGCACGCTCATCCTCTGCACTTAACTTAAAAACTGCTTAAAAAAACCCTCATCTAGAGACACCCGAGCGTGGGACAGGTCCCTCCGCTCAGCACCACGGGGTCAAGGTCTCTTCTGCAGACTTGCCCAAAGCTCTTCTATAGCGAAGCCCCTCGGGGGGGGTGTCCCAGCTCCATCTCTGCCTTCCCAGCCTTGACCTCTCACCCATCAGGGAGCTGCTGGCCCGGAGCCTCCTGCCAGCGTTTCTCCCCTTTTGACACATCAGAAAAGTTTCCACGTTGGGTGTTTTTTTTTTTTTTGCTATCCTGCCGTGTGTTTTACCTGTTCCTTTCCCGGCTCCCAGCTTGGACCCTGCCTTTGAAAAATGACATTCCTCCTCCAACACGTGCCCCCAGCAAAGCCCGGTCCCTCGGCAGGCAGAGATGGGCTCACCCCAATGGCTCCCGCCTGCAGCTGCCTCGTGCTGAGCCAAAAGTGGTGGCTTGTCTTAAAGCGGCAAGTACAAAGCATATGTAGGACAGATGGATATGAGGTGTGTAAGATAATTAAGCATGTTAATGAAGTTCATTTGCATCTAGCTCTTAAATCCCCATAAACTCCGCAAAGCTGTGAAATGAGAACTGCTGCTCGACACCGCAAAGCAACAAAAATTTAGTTACCGAAAGCAAACCACTGATGAACAAGCAAGAAGAAAAGGCAGCTGCGGCCCAGCGAGCAAAGCCCCAGCAGGTCCCCAGTCCCCAGCCGCCGTGGCAGGTCCCCGCTGCACAATGCCACCAACGGACGCTGGAGTGGCAACGGTCATTGAATACGAATTGCTTACGGGCTTTGGTGGGCTGAAATGTTACGAAACCAGGGAGAGTGTGAAAGTGCGTGTGTGGGATTATTGCTTCAAAGAAAGATTTGGCCCCAGAGACGGAGGGAGACGCTTTGTAAGCGGGGTGCAAAGGAAAGCCGGTCGTGGGTGCGGGGAGCCAGGCTTGCGCACCCTCGCCGCCGTGCTGCATCCCAAGCAGGGCCAGGGCTGGCAACATCAGGAGGCTCCTGCGGTGAAGCCTCGGGGATGGCACGGCAGAGCGAGGCAGACGGGGCGTCCCCTGGAGCAGAGACGGTGTCCAGCTCGGGCTGGGCTGCCAGGTGGTGGGGCTGGGACCCAGAGGGAGCTGGAGCAGCCCCAGGAAACCAGGGGAGCAGCTGGAGCTTGGGGATCCCCGGGAACCCCCCAAGGACACCCCAGGATGGTGAGACGGCTCCGGGTGCTATGGCAGCACGCCCCGGGGCAAGGTGGACATTTGCATCTCTCTGTCACCCCCGAGTTGATGGTGGCTTCTCAGAAACAGCTGACCCCGAGAGCAGCACGGCCGGGTGGAGACACCCGCCTGGGACCCCCTCACCACACTTACCCTCGGGGTAAGTTCGTGCTTACCTTGCAGGCACCCAGGACAACCTCGAAACACAAAGGTGGCAGAAAGCAGCGGCTCCCACGGAGCTCCCTGCTACTGCAGCGTGACCGAGGTGCAGGATCCCCAGCAGCACCTGCAGGCAGGAGAGATGCGACGGCTTCCAGGTTGGCCCCATTGTCCCCCATCGTCCCCCATCATCCATCTGGGCCGAGGACACGGAGTCACCTGGGGCTGCCTACGGACAAATGCAGCCTGGCCTTTTGGGAACGGCTGTGAAACACATCCCTGAAAGATCTTTGGGCTTTTTCTTCTACCCGGAGTCCCCATGTAAACTAAACAAACACAGGGCGCATCTTTCAATATACCCAACATAGGTGTACCACGCGTTCTCCACCATGAACCACAGCACAGCAAGAGAAGAAACCTTAACGTGGAGTCACCTGGGGAGAAGACAACGCAGAACTGAGAAAGAAAACGGGAAGACTGGATTTACTTGAAATGCCTTGGTAAGATTTATTAAAAAATATCCCTTGGCAGTTGACAATCACCACGATCTACAATAGGAACCCGGCTGGATAACACTGGAACAGTTTTCGCCCACAGCAGAAGGCGAACACCCAGGAACACTCGAGCATGGCTTACACACACCTAACGGCATTAACACCCTGGGTTGGCATCGAGTCACACGCTGCAACCGCTGGCTGCAGAGCCCATCGCACCACACGTGCATTACACGCGTGCTCCGATACTTACCTCGTCCTTAGGAAAAAACCACTATTTAACATATGAGGGAAAGCAATTAAATCAACAGCCTCGGGGAAACTGGACTCCACCTCTCTGCGACTGCAGGAGGACAAAGCTCTTGGTCTGCTGCGACCCACCAGGAGAGCAGGGGAAAGGGAAACTTGGAGGCCCGGCTGGACCCGTACAAAAGCTTACGGCCGCAGCTCCCCGGCGCCAGCACGGCGAAGAGGAGAAGGGTTTGGTGCCGCCGGTCGGTGCTCCTCAGCGGGCAGGAGGAGAGGAGCAGAGCGCCCGGGCGTGGATCCGGAGGAAACCTGCAGGTCTTCCAGGTGGAAACCTCATTTTGCAAGGGCTCAGGACTGCACCAGGGTTTGGTCCCCCCCCACCCCCACCCCCAGTTGAAACCCAATAAACATACAGTGCGATGCTTAAAAGAGAACCCAAGGGAGGCAGGGGGTGTATGAGAGACAGACAGACAGACAGACACAGGGTTTGCTGCTGAGCCGCTTGCAGCAGTCCAACACCTTCAGCTCTTTTGGCTGGACGGGCTCAAGATTTTGAAAGTATTAAGGCTCCTCTTCTCAGCCATTTCTTTTTCCGTGGACTCTTACACCAGAATAACAATGCCTCAACTCCACTTCCCAAGCGGATTCGTTTGAATAAGGCACTGGTATTCCAGAATAAACCATCCACGCTCTCTGCTAAAGGAAAAAAATATCTATTTAAAATTCATCCCCAATTCTGGCTGAAGCAAGCTCCCTGCGTGGAAATGCTCCTTGCTGGGACCTCCCACCACAGCCAGCAGTGACAACACGATGGCTGCAGAGGTGCTGCCGGCCCGGCTGCCGCACAGCCCCTTCCCCACAGTTTAGAGCAATATTAAAATGAGGAAAAATTAGGAAGGAGTCGTCTTTCTCAGCTGGCTTTGGGAACAGGAAGGTCATTTACCGCCAACTGACACATCAAAGTGCAGCGAGTCTATGTGACAAATTCCTGTCGCGTTTAAAATGCCTTCTAAATATGCACCTAATCAAAAATTAACTCAGTGGTTTTGTGATTTATCAAAGAAACATTGTAAAAAGCCAGATCCAAAACAAAGGGCTGAAAAAACTTCTCTTCCAAACTATTATTCTTCGAAACAATGTGCTAACGGCACGGGACTGCGTTTGAAGTCGTGCTGGAGCCAAAATAAAAAAGCAAACCAATTTTAAGTTGACATAGTGTATTGTGAATTACTTTCTCAGCTTTTCTACATCTAAGATAGCGTGAAATGATCTGCCGTACAGTAAAACAGTTTAATATACAATTGATTACAGAGCCGTAGTAACGAGTCAGAGATAATACGCATTTTATCTATATACATATATAGCTTAATATTTCACAGATACAACTTTTTTCCATTTCAGTTTTGTCAACGAAGCATAGGCAGAATATTTACAGTGAAGCCGCTGCGAGGAAGCCCCGTCCCCCAGCAAAGCCCCCGGCAGAAGCTGCCAGCTTCCCCAGCGGTGTGTAAACAGACCCATTCTCTCTCTTTTTGCAAGAAGGTTGGGGAGAAGGTAGCGGGAACACGGGCTTCGCCGGGGTGGGAAGATAAAGAAAACAGAGACGTCACAAAGAAACAATTTCCAGCTAACCTGGAGACTTTAAAATGGTTTAATTTGCCTTTTTCTTCTTTCTTTTAAAGTGGAAACTGTTCTCAATTAATGTTTCAATTCACAATTCCATAACGTTTCAATAACGTTCTCAATTAACGCTTTCTGTACAATCTCCACGTGTGCTTATGCGAGGCCAGGCAGTGCTGGAGGCTCGGGTAATACTGCGGCCGCAGCTTTTAAAGAAAGCAGGGCATGGTCGGGAGCGCGCACCGGCCCCGGGCCTGCACCGCTGCCCGGCTGACAGCCACTGGGTAAACCAAAGCCAACCCCCCGATTTGAGTTTCTCACTTCGAAAGTAATTTCTCGCAGGCTGTTTGCCATCGGGTGCCACAGCTCTTGAGGCACAGCGACCGCTTATATAGGGCTGCGTGTAGGCGTAATACTGTACAAGTTGAGGTCAGACAGCCCCGACCCCAACGTGCTGTGGTCAGACAGCAGCGCCCTCATTTCTAGCACACGGTTTTAACAACCACCTGAAATTTGCTCCCATAAAAACGTGGAAGGAAACCAACAGGCCAGGAGGGAAGACGTATTTACAAAGGCATCCAACAGCCGTCAGGCTGACCGTGGACCAGGTCACCCGAGCAGGGAAGTGGGATGCTGTGCCCAGAGCAAACCTCCCCAGACCTGCACCAACTGCCGAAGCCCCGCTACTGCCCGGGCACTGCTGCGGGACACACACGGCTGCTCCTCTGCCGGGTCCGGCACCAGGGGCACGTCCAGCTCCTTCCTGACTCACCTGGCTTTCCATCATCTACATCCCTGCCTTCTCCATCTCAATGCCGCGGCACCGAAAGAGCCTGGGGGTGGGAAAGGAGGAGCCCAGCCCCTGCCGCCAGCAAAGACAACATTTTATGCTAAGTTAAAAACACTGTTTCACAGAACAAAGGAGCTTTTCCGAGCAATGCGCTATATAAAGCCATCACATCAGCCCTGGGGGAGCGAGGTGACTTTCCTGAGAGCACAAGAGGAGAGCCCGTCTGCCCGCTCCTGGGTAATTCGGTGAGGGTGGCCAAGGTCCTTAGCATCTTTGGATACTGCCGCCGCCTCCTCCCAAGTAGGAGACACCCGCCACTGAGCAGAAAACAAAACCCCAAATATTCAGCGCAAACTTGAAACTGTCTTTTGTCTTTCACCAGATGTTTGGAGTTGTTAAGGCTCTTGGCTTTAAAGAGTTTATTACTTTGGAAGTTTAAAGCTGTACTCGCAGCAGGGTATAACAAGTCTCTGTCTCAGCATCTATCTATCTATCTGTCTCAACATGGCCTCTGAAAACTAGAAGTAAGAAATTAAATTGGGGGGAAGGTTATGGCAACTGTGGACTCCTGAACTACCACGTGTTAAGAGAAATGTCTGATGTTGCTGGTGGGACCGTGTCGGTACCCGGACAGTGGCCAAATCCCGGTTCGGGCAGCGATGTGGAGCCGACCACTGCGACACTGCGAAATCCCTCCTTTGGACAACTTCTAAGGGCAACAGCAAGATGGAGTTATACAGCCAATACTGGAAATGAATCTCAGACAAAGCCCTGGTCTCACGTGAATAAAGGCAAAGTTTCAAAGATGCTAAAGAGGCATTTTCCCTCTGGGAATACCCACAGGTGTACCACACGCTGCATTTTCCCTACTCCCTATATCTTTCAACAACGAATTGACACAAACTGTCTTTCAATTGCAAACTGATATTTAGCCAATGGATTAAGTTAGAAACAAGTGAAGACACAAGTGACTACAGAAGAAAAGAAGGAAAAACTCGAGAAAGTCGCTTTGTTTTGACTCATCCGAAGGAGGATTTGAGAATCGATGCTCAAATCAGGGATGCGTGAGCGGTCACCTGCTGGGACGCTCGACTCTGACTTCCATCGCGCATGGCTGCTCATCGCCACATGACGAATCGGCCAGAGCAGCACCGGTTAGAGCCAAAACTTAAAATTTTACTAAGTGTTCCCAGCCATGACGCTCTCTGCAGTTCTTTGGATTCAGTGAACGCTGCAGCCTCTGGAGATTAAAATACGTGTTGTTGCAGTGGGTTGGAAAACAGGGAGAGAACATAACAAACCACGTAAAGGCTACGACGCGAGAAGCCGACGCAGCAGCCTCGGCGCCTTTCCAGGAGCATAAAACACAAACGACTACTTCCTTGACACCGATTCCCGACTTGGAGACACGCGTGTGGAACAGAGGCTAGAAATGATGTTAAACGTATTGCACGTGGAGCGGCGCGCGTGAAGACGCCGGGCGCCTGCCTCCTGCTCCTCACCAGCCCCGGGCTGGGCGGCTTGGTGAGATGAGCAAATGGCTACCAGCTACAACAAGGGACCAGTGGAAAGGAATAAAGCTTTAAATATCTCCTACCCATCTATTTTTGCCAAAATAATCTTCTTTCTCAAAATCTAATGTTGACTTGTAACAAATATTTCTATACATCTTGTACAGCCACTTACCCCTGCTGAAAATAAACGGTTTAGCTTATTTTAAAGACTGAAAAGAGGTTTTATACAGAAAACTTGCATTATTTTTTTTTTTCTACCCGAGCTTTACGCAGCCTCTATAAAGCACCTCAAAACTCTTCCCCATGGCACCACTCGAACTGAGCCACTGTTAAGACACAAGATATTTCACCCCTATTTTATTTTCTGCTTGAACCTATTCAGAGCCTGACATTTGATTTCAAATGGACTCGGATAAGACAAAGACAATATGCTGCTGGTGTCCGACTTTCGCCGACAAAATCCTTCTTGTCACTCTGGACAGAGTTCAGAGGGCGGCGTTAAAGCAGATTTGAAAAAAATAAGCCCTTTTTAAGGCTCCCTGATGCCACAACAGAAAACACACGTTGCTCAGCCTGCTGGGAAGCCAGGGCTCTGCTTTGCACCCCAGAACCCTTCCCCTCCAGCAGTCAGCAAAGTAGATTTCCACACCTGGAAATTAAAGAGCAGCCTTCAAACCAAACCGACGCCTTGTTTCACGTTCACCTTCTCCTTTTCTCACCGATTTCAGACCTGGAAGCCCATGTTATCCTTCACAGCATCTCCCGTGCCGTGTGTGTTTGCCCGGTGAGCCAAAACCCCACCACTACGCTGTATCCTGCACCGCTCCCGCTGCATTTCTGCAGACCGTGGTCTTCCACCTCTCCAGCTTCCTTTACGTTTTGGGGATATTTTAGCAGAAAACGGTCCACAGTTTCACAGCTCGACTGACAAACCTTCAAGACCATCAGAACACTCAAGCTAAATATTGGACAACTACGGCATCTGCAGGAATTATCACGTAATGGTTATGATTTCCAAATTTTTACAGGACTTTGCAGAATGCTACCGCCACCGCCCGCAGAAAACATTCTCAGCAACAACGAACAGTAATTCAGGTTTTTCTCCTTAAATGTTTTCCCCCTAGAAATGCAAACAAGGACTGCTACAGCCTGTGTAGACAGCTCAAAAGGAAAAAAGTTGGAATAAATGACTTTCCTGCCCAAACTGATGTCCCACATACAGCTCAGCCAAGTCTTGGCATTACTCCGAGACCCCAACTGGGTTTTTGCAGCTGCCGGGGCATCGAGACAGAAGCACCGCGGCACTGGGGGATCCCTGCACCTCTATCTCGACTGTTTCTCTTTCCACATGAAAATCATTCTGTACTTACAGTCAAACCACCCCTGAGACATCTTCAGCAACTGGGAAAGTCACATCAATAAATAATTACTGCAAATAATGACTGCATTTTTAGCAGTTTTGTAACTAAAACAGGACTTGAAGGAATGCTGCTCAGTGAATCCCAACACTGACAGCAAACACTGGATTTTATTCCTTACCCTCTTCTACTTTTGCATGCTTGCTAAAACTCAGGGTAATAAAACTTTTTTTCCACTTTTGGTGTGATGAAAAATGTCTTTTTTCATAGAATTCTTAAATTTAAACTACTGGGATGTGCCTGCTGCTCTTCTGTATCTTCTGTCCAGCAGCTAGACACCACCACGAGGAGAAAGCCGCAGCCGTCCCAAACGGACCAAGGTCTCCAAGCAAACGTACTCTCCCCTTTGTATTAGGAAACGGAGAGAGGCAAACAGCAGCGAAAGCAGCATCTGAAGCCACGACCCGGCAGCAGCAGGGTTCAAACGCTGCTCTGCGGTGCGGGAGATGCAGTTTAGCAAAGGTGAGGAGCAGGGAGGCGAGAACCCCTCGCGCGTCCTGGCCAGACCGAGCTAACTAGAACCACAGCAGGGAAGAAGGGAGAAAACAGACACAGTCTTTAAATTTGGCAAAAAAACCCCCACCCACCCCAAAACCCCACCCGAAGCCGCAGAGTTAAACAGCTGATCGCGTTATAACCAACCTCAGGGCTCTTCAGCCTCCCCTGATGTTGCAAAATAAAGACACAAAGTTAATAACTGCTCCCTTGCAACATTTTTTTTTGTTGTGTTCAGAATGAAAGCTTTAAGAACAGGTTAGAGTTAACAATTTTAAAATGCTAGATACCTTAAGAGCTTGGCTCTTTAATCAAGAATAAGCTCGTCTTTAACTAAAAGCCTGTACAGGTACAGTGTTTGGTTTATAGCTCCTGTCATTTTTGTTCTGGGCACCTCCTTTCTGTGCGTTAGCCCTGATGTAAGAGTATCCAAATACTTACTTTTTTGTAAAGCCCCTTGGGGAGTCCATCCTCTCCCCCCTCATTTTGTGATCTTAAAAATCCTCCTGCGCTTTATATTAGGAGACAGCAGGAGCCGCAGCGGCACCGTCCCAACCCCGCTCGCAGCACTCACGTTACCTCCAGCAACGGGGAACAGCCCCAAATCCCAGGGAATAACAGGCAAATCCGTTCTCCTCTCAAAATCATAAACGTCAGAAGTAAATCAATGGGAACGTCATTTACTTGGTTTTGAATAAGAAATCTGTCTCACAGAAGTAGCAGGGAGAAAAATAAGCATTTTTGTGTGTTAGCAGCAGATAAAGACAACACTGAAGATATTCAGCATACTCCTCATTACTCAGTGCTCCACAGCAGCTCCTGCGAGTGAACCCGTGGCAGAAGGCAACGTGGGGCTCACAAATACTCAGCAATCTTCACCCTCCCCTCCTCCAGATGATTTTTAAGTTATCACCATTAAAACACCCTAAAAATCAGAAGCGCAGCAATGCTCTGACTATTCTTGCAGAATACGCTTCCAGGTACCTGGCTGACTCCTCCACTTCTACACCGTGTTCAAATTGTGCCGGCACTAACAGAACAAGCCCAAAAGGTATTTTAACGAAATGAACTTTGATCAAGGCCTCCTGCAAGCGTACACGTGTCACGGCTGCAGACAGGAACGCACAACGCCGTTAAAAACGCCTCCAGAGTAATTTTTGCAAGTATTGGGACATCTTTTCAAAGGCGTGAAGGGAAGGTGTAATGGTTCAGCTCCCGCTGTTTTACAATCGAAAATAAGCACCTCTGTGCTCCTCGCACCTGGGAAAAACTCGCTATCCCCACCGTACGTCGAGTTTAGCTTCTGGATTTCGTTACTACACTGCGTTAAAGAGGAGATTTGAAACCTCCGAGAGAAGACCTGCAGTCACAGTTGCTGAACGCTTGGCCGCTGCCCCGGAGGCAATAAGCAAACAGGGTTACCACTAGTTACTCAACTTTCCAGGACTCTCTTCCCAGCTTCAGAGTTAAGGCAGAGCAACATCGCCGGCGGTTCCCAGAGCAGACAACAGCCCTTGATTTCAGAGTCCACTAATACTTCTGTCCTCAGTCATTTTATTTGCTTTGTGCCAACAAAAAAAAACAGAGGCCCCGGTATTTTTTTTTGGTATTCTAATGTTACCAGAAAACCGACAATACTCCCGCAGCACCATACCACGACAGCACGGGAGCGTTATTTACTTTATAGGCTGGAGGATGAGGCTTTTGGATTCTGCAGTACATTACTTGGAGAGGAGGAAGGTGCTCTGGGTGCGGGGCCCAACTCCGGCACCTTCTCCTTTCAGGTTTCATCACGGGGTGCAAACCTCTCACTGGATGCAGGGCTGTTGCTGGTGGAGGTTTAGCTATTGTGCAGTGTCTCACGCAAGAGAGAGAGAAGCCGGCACATCTCGACTGACCTCTGCCACTGCGAACAGCGGATCAATGAGAGAGAAATGCTGGGTACAGTCGTCTATAAAACTGGGAGAAAGAAGTGAAAGGGAGAAAGGTTTGAACGACTTTGAGACACTGATGTAACACTAGAAGGCATGTAAACAATTCTGGACCACATTACCTCCTCTACTGTAAGAAAAGGAATACTGACACACACTTAACTGAAACGAGAACCCTAAAAATGGTTTCGAGGATACATTCTTCGGATGCAAGAGGTATTTGCAGAGTTATACTACCTGAAAGTCGGAAGTGCAACCCACTATGGGGAGGGGGGCAGAAGGGGACGAGTTTTAATCTAGGGAGAAGGAAGGCCGCTGTAGAACTGTGCACTGATAAAAACTTCCATGTTGTTGCTTGTCAGGAGTAGCCCCCAAACAGGCTACAGCATCTGTGGCAGAAGGGGATGGGGATGAGTATCCCCTATTGTTTTTTTTGTGTGCTGGCAGATTGAGCAAGTAAGGTTAATCTTAAATAGCTTTCGTATCAAATGCAATTTAGACACGCATAAACAGCGGCTTTTGTGACAACAATGTGCAGAGTCTTGTTTAACTAACTTAGATCCAGAAATCTCACAGATTTACACTTGACAAAGGCTTCAAGGGCTCCGTGCTGACCGTGGAGTGTAGATGGATCTCAAATAGCTGAACAGGGACTTCACAATGAATATATATTTATTACTCAAATGCCATAAATCACATGGAGAATAAAAAAGAAGTATCAATATATTCTGACCTCAGTTCAGATGGAAAGAAAGAGTTGAACCCCACGTCAATACGCAGACAGCACAGTGTCGCATTTCACCAGCTCTTCCCTGACTAAAGAACTTATTTTGGGTGTAAAAATTCCTCCCTTTTATTTGGTGTTGCAAGGAGTTAGCTGAACTGGAGTAGCTGAATAATTACTATTCCCCAAAGCAGGGCATCGGATGTAAGCGAATGGTGATGGAAGCATGCAGAGGGCAAACTCGTATAGTCTAAGGCCCCCACCCTGCAGTTCCCTCTGCAGAAGCAGGTTCCTGCGCTCCCGCAGGTCTCCTGTCCCAGCGACCTGCCCAGAGTCACCTGCAGGACCGGGAAATTATTGTGCTTCTCAGCTCACTAGAAAGGACATTTTTCCCTATTCCTGCTTTCAGTGGCGCCCAGGGAGCACGCGGTTCTATTCCCTGCCGCGAAAGCACAGTGTGTGTGTGTGGGGGGGAAATCCTGAAAAACATTGTGCAGCACCATTGATTCAGTACAGAGGGAAGCTGGGGTACTCAACTGCATTTGGTGGCTTTGGAAGTTTCACCAGCTTTGGAACAAATATTGCCTAGGTAACATCCTCACAGTGGTTGGTAGTTCAAAGAGGCTGAAACACCATCTTATTACTCTTATTAAAGCAATTAACAATTCATCTCTCCCGATTCCTTCCGCACACGCACACAAAAATCCCCAAACAAAATAAAACCAGGAACAAAATAAATAAATAAATAAAGGCATTCCAAAAACATTTATTTCGCTTCTCTCTCTCTCTCTCTCTCAAATCAGACCAGCTTAGAGATACCAACTTCACCTACCTTTGCAAATTCAGCTAGGGTACGGAGGAACACAAAACTGCTTTAGACTCGTAAGACCCGAATTGTAACACTCTCACGGTCACTCATCTGCTTCTGGAAACCTGTCCTGAGAGCTGGTGAAGTCCAAACCCTTATTCCATTCCCACAGATCAGTAACTCATTGGCTATGTAGAAAAGAAGTGTATCCAAAGCACACAATGGCACATTAAGGTTGAAGAAAGCATCGGTAAGGGAGAATAAAACTACAGCAGTTGTTCAGCCTACTCTAACTAAATGCTGAGCCACTGCAGAACTCCTCCTCCAGCCCAACACGGAGTCAAACGCTGTCACCCTCTCGCCAAGACATTCTTCTGTGGTACGTTACTGGCACTTTATGTCAGTCTCATATGGTAGATACATGCACATTTGTCTGTGTGTTTACATACAAAAGGTCTGTTAACAGTAAAACATTGTTCAGAGAGATATAAAAAACCCAAGGAGTTGCATTAGCCAAAAAAAGTGTTTTGTGAGAAACAACAATAAAAATGATATAACCACAGCTTTTCTTTTCTTTAAAATTAGATAAATACCCAAAGCTATGATTTCACTTGGGGCCTCTGTACCTTGACAGGGAGTCCAATGGAGTATATCTGAAGGCACTTAATATCCTCTACTCTGCTGTAAGATGGTTGCACAGGGAGCTGGGGAGCTCGGGATGTGATTTGGGGCATGGAGGAGAGAGATGGATGAAAACGAGCCCTGAAGAGCTGTGATCCACACAGCGTCAGGCGCTGAAATGAAAACAAACGTACAACCCAGGTGTTGAGAAAGTCTCTCTTGAAAAAGAAAACTGCCCATTGCAAACGTCTTTGTGTTTCTATTGACAGAGCACTTCATGCAACTCTGACAGTGCATCATACACTCTTAGAGATATTTAGCTTTGTCAGTTCATTGACCTCCTCAGTTCCCGCTTCCTCACAGTCAGTCTTCTCTGTGGCTTTGCCAAACCTGCACCTCTCCTCTGCTCTCACCGCATCTTTCTGGAGCTTCTTGGTGGAAGGAAGGATGTCCTTGGTTTCTGAGTTATCTGTGCCATGGGCTATCTTATCAGAATTCTGTACAGAAGGCACCAGGTTGGCAATCTCATCCGTCGGAGATCGCCCAATGCTGCCATCCACTTGAACCCGAATGTCTGGAGATATAGACAACTGGTGATGTGGCACGATCCCATTGTCCATGCATTTTGGGTAAAGGTAGGTCTTCATCTGACCTTTCCCCTTCACATTGACTGTCCCCCTATAGTCAAAGTCATACCCCATCTTGTTTAGGATGCGGTAGCTCTCCTCACTCACCTGTATACGACACTCGACGCCAGTGGTGTCCATTCTGCTCGCAATGTTCACAGTGTCACCCCAAATGTCATACAACAACTTGGTGGTGCCAATGACCCCCGCAGTGAGGGGGCCATGGTTAAAGCCAATCCTAAGTTTAAAATTAAACCACAGCATGTTGTTGTTGAAGTCATCCACCACTCGCATCATTTCTTTGGCAAATTCAAAAAGGGTCTGCAAATGCCCGTGGGGATGGTTGTTGTCCTGACACTGCGAGGTGTTCAGTCCCGAAGCGGCCATGTAGGTTGCCCCAATCGTTTTGATTTTCTCAATGCTGCTGTAATGCGGTTTGCTTAGCAGCTCATCAAAATCCCCAATCAATTCGTTCAGGACTCTGTAGCACTCTTTGCCCCCTTCGTAGTTCTCTTCGTAGAACTCGCTGAAGTTCACAATACTTGCAAAGATTACTCCGCCGCTGTCGTGGTTTTTGGAATAGCTCTGGGAAACCTTCAGCTGCTCAGCCACGTGGTACGGAATAATATTCCTCAGCAACCAGTCAGCTTGATCCCTCATGCTCTGAATTTTGGTGCGATGAAGATCAGCCTCCACGTCTCCATGGTAGTGGAGGCGGTAACTGACCTCAAACTCTCGATTCAGAAACCAGACCAGGAGCAGCAGAAGGAAGGAAACCAAAATCACTTCCTGACCGATGAGGTCTGCTGGCCTCTGCGTGTCATTTGGCACCGAACTGTTGCACGGACTTTTTCTGGAGCTGGAAGCAGAAGAAAGGGAAGAACACGAAAGGTGCGTTTAAAAACAGAGTTAGGGCACTGCTGTTTCTGCTCTGTGGTTAGAAATCCTTTTCTAGAAAAAAAGCGTAGGAAGTGTACGTTACATACTAAGTTATAAACCAGGCTTTGATAACTTCATCTGCTGTTAAGCAAGCTAAAGAATTAATTTCATTCTTAAACTCACTGAGTGCTTCCTTAAAGGAATATCAACAGGTTCATCAACACAGAAATTGCCCAGCCTTTACGGTAGTCCTATTTTAAGGACTTCACCAAGGAAACAGTTATCGTTATATCTAAATATATAACTAGAAGCACTACATGTAAATATGTATATAAAAATGCTTTGTAACGCCTGTGAGTGAGTTTAGATATACGTGTGCACATGTGTATCTCTATAGGAGGTGCGGGTGTACATTTTGTGGAATTTATCTTTTTTTTGTATTACCTCCAATACTCAGAAACATCTGCTTTATATACTCCTAGTTCCCTTGTCTCCTCACCAGAGACCAGTAACCTCTGCGCTGTGCCTTTAACGTTAACGCATGAAGGTTTTGGAAGAAGATAACCCTGTACAAGATACTTCATGGAGAACCGCATGTCTCCTGCATGAAAGCACAGAATATGGAGCTCTGGGTAGCATCTTTTGTACATTAGAACCGCTGAAGCTTCTTATGGCAGAGACAGAAAGTTTCTCAAAGTGCCAAGACAAAAAAAAAAAAAAAAAAGTCATGAAGTCATGTCTCTCATAGATTGAGAGTAATACTTCAAATCCTTTTGACAATCCATCAACTGCCGGTGCAGATTATGAAGCACTGATGGAGGATGCTTCCAGTGCCAAACCGCCCTTAACAAGGAGACATCTGCAGTCTACAATCTCATCTTTCTGGAGAGATGCAAAGACACCAGTTTAATCTGAGAAGACACCACCTATGCAATCCTAGAAACGAAGTCTAAACCCAGACAGATTGGCATGCAGAGATTTCTGGAGTCACTTCACTGCATTTTTTTCTATAGAATTATGCCAAAGCTTAAGATTTGATACGAGCAGACACATGCTGAAGTTTTTCAAGTTAAGAGGTGGTTTGATAAGGGAAAGCATCGCATCAACCCTTCTCCTTGGAAAACAGAACGGCAATCTGTACCTCAGTGTCTGTCTGTATTTCTCTTACAAAGGTATGTTAGCAAAAGAGATTAAAACAAAGTGCAACTCCAGCAACAGCTCAAGAAGAGAAGACTAAATTTGTTTCTGTATTTCTAAGTTCAATTTGTTTCTTCATGTCCATGCGGGACACGCTTCCAACTTCCAAAATGGAAACAGACATTTTAGCAATTGAGTTATATTAGGGACCCAGTTTCCTCTTCTGAATGTTCATTCTCAAATATCTGATTGCCAGAAAAGCCTGATGAAGCAGAAACGTAGCAGTTGTGAAACAGATGAATACGCACAATCTCTGAAAGCATTTGTATGCGCTTTGGTCTTTGTATCTATTAGCTTTTATCAGAGTAAGCCTATCGGAGAAAAAGTTTTCCGTAAGTAAAGTGTTTACAATAGCGAGCTTACAGATTGAATTTTAGATTAAAGCTAAGGCTGCATATTATGTTGGAAGTCACCCCTTTTGTTTTCAACCATAAATATACTTCTCCCAGAAGTGAAGGTATATTCATTTTATTGGTTTGATACTAAAAAAAAACCAAACCACGAGGGAAGAATGAAAGGAGGAGATCACTCCCAGCTGATGGAATATGTCCCTACAATCAGGTTCCCGTAATTGCTGGTGTGTTGCGCTGCTAAGACTCCTTCCTTTCTCCCTTCCAGCGGCTTTTCTCAACAGAACCTCTGTTATGAACCTAGCCATTTTCTCCCCAGAAAGACAGGTCAGAAACTAAAACAAAGGCGAAGTTATTAATGACTAGAATGGTAGCAATTCTTGAAATACAATCCTTGCTACCTGTTTTGCAGGCGGCAGAATATCCTCCGAGTTTGATGGGCTTATAAAACAAAACGAGGGGAGGGTAAGTAAGAGAAGATATCACAGAGAATAAATAAGGCTGGAGAAGGTGAGGAATGACTCTCACTTAAAGAGCACGATTCAGATGCTTTTCAGAACAGTTCATTATTTTCCGTTACCTTGTGGGTAGAGATCTGCTAGAGGATCTGAGCAATGACATTTACTCAGTTGAGAATTACTCCTTTGAGAGTACGAATTTGATCCAGATAATCTGCTCTAACATCAAACGTCCCTGCCATAGGGATTGATTTAAGTCATTAAAGGCTTTTTATTTACAGTTTATTGTACAAAATACTCCTCAAAGTACTTTAATTCCTCTTAAATGAATTAGGCAAGCACCACAAATTTGACGTTACGAAAAGCGGCTCATGTTGAACACAAAATCTGCCTTTTAAGAAAAACCTGCTGCCTCCCATTCACCACTCCTGAAGTACTGGCATCTGCGAGCTCTCAATCATCTCCTCAAGCACTGGCCTGACCTTGTTTCCCACGTGGGCGTACAACCTGAGAGATTTCTGCGTGCGAAATGAGTGACTCACTTGTAAGCTGACCTGATTTCATTAATAAGGTAATGGGTTAGTATCTCAAAGAAGAAGGTGCAGTATCTTTTCCAGAGCAGGCATTTTTGATCATGATGCGACTGCTACAAGCACTAGTACAAAAAGCCACGACGCCAGCCTCAAGGAGGGAGCAATTCCATCTTACTCATTTGGCAATCAGATTTCTGAACGTTGCAGTGACCAGGTTACAGGACCTACAGGACTATAAATCATCTTAGACAGTCAGTTAGCAAAGACGACCCGAAGCTCCCCTTTAGAATGAAAAGAAAAAAGCCCCCCACACCTATGACAGAAAGGATGACACATCCCCCCAATCTTTTTCACCTCTACTTTTTATGAGGTGCTGCAGCAGAAAACTAATTTTAAAAATCATTCAAATTCAAATCTTAAGCTGACAATGTTCCTTTAACTCAAACTGGTGAAGTGCTTCCTGGCACAGACGCCCGACTATTAACTTGGCATCTTCATCCAGGCTGTGTGTTGAATATGGAACAAGTGAGAGCTCCGGAGATAGAATCTCCTTTGGCTTGATCACAAATCATAAAGATAATGGCTTTCTACTTATAAAGATTTTTGGAAAGCCATTTTGCTTCTGAGCCAGTAACCTATGTTTGGATTTGGATATCTTGCTATATTTAAAGAGGATGCATGCCTGCTAAATCTTAAAAAAAGAATGCAATGGCAGAACAGTGCGGAAAGGGGAAATCAAACAGCTGCTTTCGATGAAGAACACATAGTGGATGCATATAAAAAAACCCCTGACCATCAAGCAGTTTTAGTCTTCCACCTCAAGTAGCCGATCACCGTTTCTCCTCGAAGAGTCACAGACTGGAAAATGACACACCCTGCCTGCTCAGAGATCAGAAATGAATGAAAATGAAAAATATTTCCTGCTTAAAAGACAAAGTTTATGGTCGTATCTCTTTGGGCTGAAGAACTGTCCGGAAAACAAGGCAAATTCTATATTTTGGTTATTCCTTATTTTGATTTATCGAGCATAGTATGGACAGTCCAGAGATGAACTTTGTGCTAAGACTCCATTACCATTACTAGTATCTCTCTTCTCATGCAACGTTAATAATTATCTCAATTCCTGATCAAGAAAAGGGAATAAACTCACCAAAGGCACACAAAACAAATAAGTTTGGCGCTCTCAGAACACAGGGAAAGCTTTTGTGCTGACTGGGGTGAGCAAGGAAACTTTTTCATGTATTTATTTCAGCGCGAAAGGAACAGCAAAAAAGTTTGTTAGGATAAGGGAGTTTCAACTTTTTAGTAGTTCATGACCAGGAGAAAGGAAGAATTCTGTTTGCACAGAACTCTAGAACTGTGATATTCAATAATGTACATTAAAAGAGAAGACGAATTCTGTTGCAAATGAATGGTAGAAACAGATTAGGATTAACTCTCTTTTAGCTTCCACCACATAGAAGCATTGTATCATTTTACACGTTTGGGCAGGTTCAGATCAGTGGAGTCTGGACTGTTAACAGAGATCGCGCTTGGACCTACACCATTCCTGCATGAGAACAAAGACAGAGACCAACTAACCTGACAGAACTGCTGCCGACACGCAGAAAGGGCAGCGCCACGTAGTATTAACGCATGCACGACATACAGGCGTTTTTTCCCCCCAATTGAAGGAATGATAGTCGAAGTGCAAATCTAGTACGTCCCATAAAAAAGTTTAAAATGAAGTTTAGAACTGCTTAATGAGCCAGACATTTTGGTCACTGCCTTATTTGGTATTTAAATCACAAGCCAGGAATTGCAGAGCAGGCCAAGAGCGCTCCACGCCTGTTTGCAATAACATCTCCTGCATGGTTTGGTTTCTTACCCACTTTTACCTTTATTTGTCCCCAGTTAGAAGTTATACGATATATATTTATGGAAGAAAAATATCTGCATGCAAACAATGCTTGATAGGTAATTTTTTGCCAGATCTCTAATAAATGACAATGTAGAAATAGTCACTGAACGGAAGATCAGGTTGTCAATTATTTAAGGCAGCATGAATTATTTATTAGTGATTAGCAGCTGGTCAGGAACCTGCTAAGCTGTTGTCAGCGCTGGGCAAGATGTTTGTAATTCGGAGCAACACAAAAGGTTCAGCGATTTCACAAACTCACAATAAACCACTAAGGATCCAAACGAGCTAATCCTAAAACACTACGTCCAGTGATCACCATGCTTTAATTAATTTTGTACACTGCCTTTTCAGCAAATTCCCTTCAGTATTTTAGTTTACAAAAAAAATCAAGCCACCTCTGCTCTTTTGGCTTTTAACTTTCCATTCTGGATTTAGTGAACTGGAATTCTGTTATGAAAATGAAGTTATATCTCATGAATCAAAGCCATACAAAAAGGAAAGCCCACTTAAAAACCCCAAACAAACAAACAAAAAAACCCAAAAAACCAAAAAACACCCCCAGTGCTGTAGTAAGTGTTAACTTCTTGGTGAATAAATAACTAACAAGAAAGCACACTCACCATCCCTCTGTACTTAAACCCCACGTATTTTCTAAACTACCATAGCATTCACACAGATGACTTTTTTTAAAAAGTAATTTTGTTTTGATACGTACTCCCAGTAAAAGCAATATTTGTTGAGATGAATTACTGAGTCACATATTCACAGGTCATTAGTTCAATCACGTACAACATCGCCCCAATATTGCCCCCAAATTTGTAATTAGAAAACACATACTTTTCTAATACCAAAGACCAATAAAAAACACTTTAAAAATGGTATTGCAAAACTTGCAATAAAACCACGAGAAACTCAACACTGAAATAATCAGAGTGAATCTTTAACATGTTTATTTATAAGGGGCTATTAATAACCCAGAAAAAGATTTTTGTTTGTTTGTTTAAAAGTCTGGGGGCTAAAATTTCATTTGCTCTCAGTGACACGACTTGCTATCCTGCCTGAGCGAGCTCAGGGTGGCAGGCAGCACCCAGGCTGCCATCGCCAGCGCGTCTCCAGCCCAGTGAAGGCAGATGGCTTCACAGACAGCTTTTTCAGCTGCGGCTCCCTCTGCCACAGGCAATTCTCACCTGGCCACCTGTGGATAGCATCCAACTCAGCGCGCCTCTGAATGGTGCAAATCAAGCAAGGAAATCAAATAAATAGCTTGTGATGTACAGATAACGCTTAAAAAACTACCACTACTAGAAAAACAGGTGCTGTTTTATATAGCTCATCCATAGCTCTATTTCCTAGAAATCAAATTTAAAAAGAAAATAGCATTACACAACTCAGTGACTGCAGCGTCAGCTCTCTGATGATTTTTGGTCATAGTGAAGTCCTCCGTAAAAGAAATTACGTACACAAGAAGCTTAAACACAACTTGCTCAACCAATTTCTTGAATTCCCAAGTGTATTATGGTGGATGCAAAGTTTTGCTACATATAATTGACTGAAAATGTTTCTATCCCTAAACATAAAGACGGTAATTTTATATAAAGCTTACCTAAAGTTCTGTGCCAAATCTAGACGAAGAGTTTCCACAGAGCTGAAATAAAACACACACATTGATTTCAGCAGAAATGGTAGGGAAATAAACAAAGCATCCTGCCAGAATTTCAGTTAGCATTTTAAACTTTTCTATTATGTAGACCGTAGGACCAATAATTGCATTGCACGCTTGATCAGCTTCAGACAAACTTTGTTTAAACGTGACTTATCTGCACATTTTGCTTGGAAGAAGCAACCAGGCAGACAGAGATGCAAACACCTCGAAAGGGTAACTCATGATAATGCAGTCAAGATGATGCCTGGAACACATAATTGTTACACAATCCAATCTTACCTTGGAAATACAGAAAAGCAATTTCAGAACTCTAAAACCCAGTTATGTCTTCATCTTATCTGACCATGCAATACAAAGATTTAAAAAAA
The DNA here is from genome assembly GCA_013398815.1 of Ibidorhyncha struthersii. Lineage (NCBI taxonomy): Eukaryota > Metazoa > Chordata > Aves > Charadriiformes > Charadriidae > Ibidorhyncha > Ibidorhyncha struthersii. The sequence continues at coordinate 132,090 of VZSZ01011237.1, read as the reverse complement.
AAAAAAAACAAACCAAAAAACAAACAATCAAAACCCAAACACCAACCCCCCCTCCCCAACAAAAAAACCCACCCAAACAAATACAGAGCCTATTTTTTGAAAATGCCATTAGAGAAAACAAGTAGTTCAAGCAATTTTTGTGTTTACTTGCATTATGATTTCTCTACTGCAATCAAGTATCACAACTCTCATGATTAGTTACTTCTGGGAAACGTCGCAAAGAAATCTGCAGAATGCATTTGCCTGTGACGCATATGCAGCTGCAATTACCACTGTAAAAAAAATATTATCCGGACTAATGATAAGAGAGGAAACAAAAAAGTTATTATTAACAAAAGTTATGGGTCTCACTAATTCAACCTGTATTATTTAATCAATTCTATAAATCACTCTTTCAAACCCGCAGTTGAACAGCTCTATTACTTGAAATATTTATTTGTAAAAGATGAAATAACATAATCTTCCATGATTTCTGTACTTCACCCATTAATGGTCATCACTATTCAAACCACAGACAGAAGCATGTTATCAACAGCAAAATTTCTTAAGGTATTGTTTCTTTAACATTCACACTGCCCCTGCAGTAGCCAGCAAAAGCTGACGCTATGAACTGATACGATAGCAAGATCTCCACCTCCCGGCTTGGGAATGACCTTACCTAGTCCCTTAATAAAGTTGAAATGCAGGGAAAATCCCAAGTTTCGCGCCTGTCTTTCTGCACAAAGTCTTAAGACAGAGCTCGTGCACAAGCTGATTTAGCAATCGCACATATAACTTGTTCTAAAATTTTGTCTTTGAATCAGGAATTAGGAGTTACAATTACGGCACCAAACCTGATTTTCTTCAAAATGCCTTTGACACAGATGTACAGAGGTCTGGCCAAACAATCACTCAGGGGAATGTCAATCACTAAGACACCTTTTTCATGCTTTGCCTTCACTGCCTGCCTTTGTATGAAGACTTCAGGTAGTACAAATACATTGTGTTACCCTATTTCCAAAGGCTCTGCCGTGAACCAGCATCTAGTTTTGCCACGCTAGCTCCTTGCGGCCACGCTAGCACACGTGTAGCTGAACAAGCTGCAAGAACCCCTGCTTGGGAGGAATTAGGGAAGGGTAGCCAGGGAGTCAAAAAATGGCATCAAGGGTTTGCTCTTCACTAATTTCCCTGAAAAACCAAACCTGGGGCTAGCTTCTCAGTGAAGGTGGTGGTTGGACAGTGAGTGGCAGCAGTAGAAAGGAAACAGGCGAGGGGTGGAAAGCCAGCTTTCTTACTGGGAGAGGGTGACTTAGCGTGCTGGAGGAGAGACGATGGATTGAGCTGGACAACTAAAACCAAAGGGACAAATCAAAGATGAGAAAGGGGAGGCACAGAAACGCAACACTCCATCCCTCAGCGGAAGCTAGAAAGAACTGTCCTGCACTCCTTGCTCGAGTGGTCTGCAGGGAGACAAGAAAGGGATTTTTGTGTAGTCTAATATGATTCAGAAACCATTTAATCAGCTGATTCCAGTCCCAAGCTATTTTTTTCCAAGGAAAGGCTTTCTTCCTACAGCCCTTACAGCCACTTCCAAATTAGTTGTGAACAGGAGTGACTTTTATTCTCCCTGTCTTTTTTTAATATAAATTCGATCAAAATTAAAAGAGACTATTGAAGATACCTGAAAAGGGGATAAAAAGCTAAATACACAAACCACACATCTGCAAACTGTTTTTGGTTTGGGGTTCTTTTCTTTTCACCCTATGATTCAGCGGGCCTCTGAAGAAGTGTAGAAGGAAGGGCTTTTGATAGGAAGTAGAATAATCTAGCATAAGAAGTCCTTGCAAAGTCCACACTACAATAAGAGTGCCAAAGGCTATGATATTTCTTAAGCCACTGAGAAGTGCAAGTTGATTATAAAATTTTGACAATAGGAGTGGATGGCTGGAAGGAATCCCTTGTCTCTCTCGGCACGCAAATAGAAGGAGAATACTGTAAACAAGCTCTCGTATAGGGAAAACTGCTTATCAGAGGAAAAAGTAAAAAGTCTTAAGGTTATCACACAAAAACTGCATTAACTTGATTCCTCTGGTCACTGCCTTGCAGCGTCCGCTGAAAAGGTAGGAAAGCGAGAGAGGAAACAAGGTATTAGAATCCTATTAAATCCAAGCACCTGCCTTCCGCAGTGGAAAACTCCTTGAGGAAGGAGGTGGAAGAAAGACACAAGGTTCCTAAGGACAGAAATAAATCCATAGGGGTGTGGGAGAACAACTGGGCTCTCTGGCACCACCAATGCCTCAAAAATTTCTTAATAAAATAGATTTTCAAGGTAACAGTGAAAGGCAATTCTATGGGTCTGATAAGTATAAGTGTGTCATTTCAACACAGATTACAGAAAAGGGCCCTCAGGTATCGTCCTGAAATCCCTTAAAAAAAACCTGCAAAACTCTTCTCAAATCGAATTATTAAGTTTGAGATGCTGCAGATATTCATGGCAGATACTAAAATCCCATGCATTAGTCCCTCACTTCCTGGCAGAGAAAACCAAATTTGTTCATCCAAAACACAGTCCGTGAGTGCTAAGGTGTGATGCTCACCTGTCCGGGCACAAGGAGATGTAGAGCAGAATGAGAAGCACTGCTCCTACTACGGTTGCCAACAGAGATCTCATCCAGGAGCTAAGCTGGCAGAAGTTACAGTACTGCACAATGGTGATCAGAATCGCGCAACACATAAACATGGTGTACTGCAACAAAGAGAGAGAGCGCGCGTTAGCCTCTTCTTGCTGACCAGAGCCCTTCTGCACATCAATGCCAGCGTAAATTAAAGAATGTGTGATATAAAAGAGAAGGATCTAATTTTATGTGTATTATATGCACGGTAAGTAATCCCTCACAGGGTCTGTAGCCGGAGGCAGCACCTGAAGATGGAGGTCTTCCCTTCAAAGAGCAAGAAAACTTTTAGCACAGGTTGTTTGTCACAATTTTCCCTAGATGGAGTTTTGTATTACTGCATTACACAACCATTATTTCAGTAACTTTCAATGCCTTCAGCTTACCTTTGCAAAAAGCTCAGTACCTCTTCTTATTAAAAAAAAAAAAAAAAAAGAGTAAATGTTTATGGTAACCTCTCAGTTACTGAGGTCAGAACCTGTTTCTTTTAAACTGGACATCTGCATTGAGAATGTGGAACACATCCACCCCCAGAAACCTTGCCCAACTGCTTACCCTTAAAAACACTTCTTAGAGGACAGTATCATACTGGCCAGCAGCAGGAGCTCAAAAAAGAAAAGATCTGCTTTGATCAAAAAAGGCAGGCATCAGTCACTGTCAACTGATGCTTGGTAACACCACCACCTGTGCCAACTGGAACAGAAAATATAAAATTGTCCTTTCAAAATGCCCTATCTCAAAAAAAACCCAACCCTTTTCCCCTTCCACATCTTTACTGGATAAAGGAAGGAAGGGCAGGATGGATATGTTCCCCAGAATTCCTTCATTTCCCTGAGATAAAGTCTTCCAGTGGTCAAAACTCTCAAGCTGAGGTGCAAATTTTGGTTTTATCAAGAATATTCATGACCATCCAAGCTAAAACAGAGACTCCACAACTGCATTATGGAGTTCTGTTCTAGCTATATACTGCATTTTACAGTATCAAATGATCATTCTCTCCCTTTCTCTCTCATTTTAAATTTGCTTTACAGCTGAAGTGCAGAGACTGCAGATTAGCAATACTGCAGCATAACAAATAAGCATGTGATACAGAAGTAGACACAGTGTATGGGGAAAAAAACGTACATAATTTACCATTTTTAAACCACAAGAACAGTTGTTGTTTTTTTTTTTAAATGACTCAAAAATGGATAAAAAGAATTTCAGAAGTGTCCATAAAAAACCCCATAATTTAAACTTACTTTTTTTCCCCCATTTCAGGTCTCCTAAAGTGGCAGAGCACTGGTTCTCACTCCAAGTGATGCCCCAGCATGAAGCCAGCCTATAGAGGGTCATTAAGTGCAGTGTTTTACTATGTACGCATGGCTTTGGAAAGTTTTTTTTTTTTATATTGCTGTTTTTGTTAATTTTGATTTTAATTATTTTATATCCAGGGAGGGTATAAAATGCTATGAATTAAAAAAAAACTTTGCAAAACCATGTCATAGTAAAATATGACACTTACCTGACCCTCTATAATTGACTCCATTTCCTAGAGCTCCGTGACTGTTGAACCACTGAGCACAAGACGAGTTGGGACATCTCTTGGAGAGTGAGCCAACCACCCCACGACTCTGGAGGACCTGCAAGAGGAAAGAAAGCAAAGTTCATTCTCAGTTTGGCGATGAACACCAGGCCGCTGCCTGAAGCATTTAGACTTAACAACCTGATCTGAACGGGTATTGCGAAAACACTAATAAAACGGTTCTTCTAACATTATTTTTAAATGTTTGGAGAGATGATCGAGGATGGCGATGAATGAGATGATATAAAAGTCAGTGGATAGATTTGAGAGATTTGAAGATTTTCAGTTCCTTTCAGTCTGAGGAAAACATTCCTACGATTAGTTTACTGGTAGTCATAAGGGAGGAAGGCCACCATTAAACTGGAAAAAAAAATAAATTACAGCTTAAAAATAGTTAACTGAAATTCACAAAAGGTAAAAGCTGCAGAATGATTTTAAACATGGGATGTGAAAGAATATCAAACATATTCTTCTGTGACTTGTGATAACCATGGAATATATGTTTAAGTCAGAAAGGAATAGAAAACGTCTGGGCCACAAGTTCTCATGGAACAAACACTTCCCAACACCCAGTAATAAACTGTGAGAGGAAGAACGAGGAGGATCTGGTCATTACCTATGCCCAGAGCCCTGAAATAGCAAGAAATTTGTGAAACAGAATTCCCTGAAGACCCTGGAAAGGAAGGACCGTGCACTGAGCTACCCAAGAGAAACTTGGAGAGAAACAAACTTTCATCTCCGGTTCCAGTCCATTTTATTCACAACCAGTTTTTAAGCATTGATTTCTACACTACAGTTAGCCTTTAAATTAATCTACTCTCCCCTCCGCCTCAATATTTAATCCTTTGTTCCCCCCTTTTGCACGCTTTTATTAAAAAAGACCAAATTCCCCGTGAACCTTTCTGCGGCTGGGCTAAACACGCTGATTTCTTTCTGTTCCTTTTCAGAAGGCAGCTAGTGCATTCCTCGAACCAGCCCTGCAGCCCCTGCAGAGTAATCATTTCTATGTACCGAGAGCTCTCCCCCTTGACTTTCTCCGTCTAACTCTGCAAAGAAAAAACATCCACTGCTAATACTGTTCTTGTTGCTGAGATTCACCGATGTGCAAGTTTTTAAGTATACACAGCGTACCTGACTATGAACTCTAACTCACAACCAGAATGAATGCAATGAAAAGCCTGAGATACACGACTCGCATTATCTAGAATAAACACCTGCAGAAGTGTTTGGGCTAAGAAAAAAAAAGTAGGTATGTAGGCAGGCATATCCCCTTCCTCTTTTGTATAAGAGTTACCAAATAAGCAAGTGACTGTATTTACATAACAAACGAGGCATTTCATCACACACAAAAGCCCCATCCCTCTAAGGGATCTGTATCAAACAGATGTAAAGCACGAGGGAGGTGAAGGAAGACGGCAGGCAAGCAACAAGCTTTGTTAGATCCAAAATGTCAGATTATGAAAAAGAGTTGGACAACTTACATGTATATTTGTTTCAAAATCAGAGGTGAAGTGTGAAAAAACTGCAAGAGCTGGGAGAGAAACCAGGATTGCACCGAAAAAATGTCGAGGCAGCCAGCCAGATATCACCTCCAGGAGACGCTTGGTGCAAGTCATCACCTCCTCCAGAAAGAACGCCATTCTGGAACAAACAAAATCACAGATCCAGACATTAATTTCAGCGCATCGCTTCATACGTCTAATTTACCTGTAATAACGTAACTTCAAATCCTTCACTTAGACTCTATGAGCAATCACAGCACGTTACATGGCATAGCACCTGTTGGTAATTCCAGGAAATAATCCACCTTTGCTGAAAGACAACAGGTTGTTCGCTCCAGCAAGGGAGGGAGAGCAAGTGGGATGGTGGGCTTTGAGAAAACAAACTGAAACCCAATTACTGAAACCAGTTTTCACCTACTTGGAAGGTAAGCGGAGGAAAGACTTCTCTCCATTCCTAAATATTTAGCCTTAAAGCAGGTGGGGACAGGGTAAGCTTTAACAAGTTAAAACAATCACTTACAATAAGAGCAGAAATGTTTGAAAAGCAGGGCCGTGGACCCTGCTAACAGGCCAGTCACCCAGCGACCGCGCAAATCCATGCCACCTTAACGTTATACTTCAATCGAAACCAGTTCACCCAGTTCCAACCACCCCGACAGAAGTTCCCGTCTGCAGCCAGGCTCCATTCCCGCTCCTTAGGGAAGGGGAAGAGGAGTGTGGGCTGTGAGCTGGCACCCTCGGCAGGCAGCAGAGCCCGAGAAGTGGTTGGGATGAGCACCTCGGAGGCCAGCTGGCAGCTGAGAGGCTCCTCCGCTCGCCTGGTGGTATCTATCACAGCAACCCAGTTGGCTCCACACAAGGCATGCGGGAAGGAGCGGTTCTTGCCTCAAGCTGCTGGTAAAACGACAGCCCAAACCTGTGAAGTGCCGAAGGAACCAACTGGAAGAGGTCTGGAGAGCAGCTTAACGGAGATACCTCTTAAATGAGAGCGTTTCTAATTGTCAAAATGAGTAAGGAAAGGTAAAAGAATGCTTAATGCTCGAGGACATTGCATAGAAAACATTTATCTAGAGAAAAAAATCCTTAGAATAACTTCCTTCTTAAAGCTCAAAAATGTTAGTCACTCCAGAAAAATCGCAATTGCTGTTCAAGTTTCTAATTATTTTTATGAAGACATAAAAAGGTAATGTAGTACAGTGAGCTTCATTCAAAGCCAGTACACATGGATATACGTAATTATCAGAATCAGTCTAGGCAGGAAATCTGCTGTCCTAACAGTAGACGAAACCTGAGCCCAGACAGTAAGTGATTACTACTTTTTTTGGGCAGAGATGCTCACAGTTAAAAGGAAAAAAACCCCACCAACACACACTAAATATGAAATTCATAATCTCCAGTTACACAAATTATTCCATATTACCTGTATCTTTTAAAAGAGAGAGAAAAAAAAAATCCACTGATTTTTTTAACACTGTTGTCTAAAATACAAGGTATTACACTGGATAAAAGCCTGATACAAACCAGGATAAATTTAAAGCTCTTTATGTGAATTTGACACTTATTCCACACCTTTAAATATGTATTGTTTATGAATGATATTTTAATTCTCCGGTCTACACTTCCATGAATTTTGCGACCTGAGGCATTTTTTTGAAGCTTCAAGAGCTCTTCTCTAATTTAATATATTGAAATCTGGAAATTATACTTAAAAGCAGAGAAAGAGATAAATTTGGGGTAACAGGATGGAAGGCGCTGTAACACATCAGGACCCCACGAGAGGGCGCTCACAGATTTGCTAGTTCCTAGTTTAATGGCCTTCCACCTACACCGAAAATTATAGCTATATTTCAACATAAAAACTAATTTCCAACAAAGAACTAAAAAAAAATTATGTAAAGCAAAATAATTTTTTTTAAAGTTCGACAGAGTAAGAATTGGGGTTTCTAATGCGTCATATAATGTCCTAACTCAGTTGCCTCTAACCTCAATGACAGAACTATCCCTGCCTCCGGCGGCAGCCAAGTTAGCCAGTATTGAGTACTTCTGGAAATGCCACCCAAGTTCATGCCTCTAAAAATAAAGTGCAATTCTCCCAAAGCCTACAAATTAGGCTTAACATTTACGAAGTTGAACTGTGAGAAAGGAAAGCGAACCAGGGTGCAAGGCAGAGCATCCCCGGACTGCCCCGGCGGGGTGGAGAGCCCGGAGAAGCCGGTCTCTCTGATGGCAGATGAGCGACACCTCTGCCCACGCTCGGCGGGATCTTCCATCTCGCTCCCACGGAGGCTGGCACAGAAACCAGCTCTGTGGCACGCAAAGCGTGGCAGATACCCAGTGCAGCTCATGTCTCTCACCCCAACCCACACAACACGACTCTGTGGTGCAGAAAGCTTAAGCTTTTTTTCTTTTTTTTTTTCTTTTTTGCCAAGCCTCCATGCCAGGACAAATTCTTGTGGGAGCTATAGCAACAAATCCATCAGCGAACCCGATCGGTTAATCCTGTGATGAGGACACTTCTTTATTTAGGCAGCTGCGTGTTTCAAAAAAGCTAGTGCAAATTCCAGGACAATGCCACATTTCTAGTGATAACGTTTACCTTCTTGCATTAATTTTAATTTTATTTATTTTTATTTTGGTCCGGTATTTATCCAATGCTCTGCACTCTGGAATTAAAACGAGTGAAATCGCATCCTTCACAAAACAAGGAAAGCCTGTGAATACAGCACAACCCTCCCATCGCAGGAAGTAAGAAGTGCATTAAATCCAGACAGCAACGAGAGCTGCAAACAGATTTAATGGCTACAGGGCAGTATCAGTAAATAATGCAGTGTCAGTGGGTAGCTCAACAGGGCTTAAACGCTAAAGCATCTGAGATGTTTACACAAGCTGGAGTTCAAATTAGTAACTTTGACATAAATGATTAATGGGGAACGGGGAATGTTACCATCATTTCTCTATTTACTGGCAGTTTAAAATCAATTCCCATCGTTCAAATCAAAAGCTTTTGGCATAGCAGCAATTTGGTGGGATATTAAATACCAAAGTCACAGATGTTAGAAATAAATAAAGGCAAACAGAATACATTGTTTTCCTTTGCATGAATACTCTGCATCAGTCCTGTTGTTAACAGAACCGGTTCATTAAGCTCTGGTTGCAGAAAACAATTTCTGCTGCTGGTCGTTAGGAATTGAAGAAGATCCACCTGGCTGGCGTCAGGGTCTCGGCCGCAGACAGACCGCGGGTGTTACTCCAGCAAGCCTGGGAAGGTGAAGTGCCAGGCAAAGGCCAGTTTTCCTGAGTCAGACAACAGCAGTTTCCCATTCTACTGTTTTGATTGTACTGGTTTGCTTTCTTCATCCAGAAGGTAGTTTTGTGCCCTCTAGAAAGGTACTTCTGAATGCATGAAGTGACTTTTCAGGTGCTCCCACCTCCCGCTCTTCTTGACAGGGCTGAACCAGCTACCATTCCGGCCTCATCCCTTCACCCAGAAGTCTCCACATACTGTCAAAAGCAACACTTTTTTTTTTTTTTAAAACAAACTTATTCATAACAAGATCTACTCAAGAATAAGAATAGATGTCAAAAGTATCTAGTTAACAAAAATTCTGTATTTACAGCTAAATTAGTGGGCAGATGTCTTTTACCTGTATGCCTGCAGCAGCACTCCTAAGAATGCCAAGTGAAATCTCACATACTGCTGCATGTTCAGCGACATTTCCCAAGGTATTTTTATAAAATAGCAGAACTTTAGGACCTCTTACACTTCAGCTGAACTCCTGAAAGTCAAAGCAGTCACATTTCAAGGAGGCAGAAGGACATTCTTTGCACTACATTTACAGAACAGGAGATGACACCTTCCGCATGCTTACAAATGAAGCACCATTTTTTGCGTGCAGCTTAATGCAATTAATTTTAGAGTGGCACTCGTTATAACAGTGGGATCCTCATCTATAGCTACTCCAATAATTTATTATCAGACACTTCAGAGGAATCAAAACATCCTTCTCCCTCGTAAGCTTTGCTCCGTGAGAACTTCTGCTCTTCTAGAACTTAAAAGTTTTAACGTGTTTCTTGTTGTACAGGCGGCGATAGTGCTCTTGTCTCCCGCTCCTCCAGCTGGACTAAAGGTCTGAGCCACAAGAGCTGTAGCGAGTACTTCCTAGTCCGACTCCTGGATTCAATTAAAAGTTAGACTGATTTAAAGGCAGGGTGTTTCGCATCATGATAATGAAAATACAATGAGAAATTTGGGCAAGAATTTTCTGGTCCTAAAATAATCCCTTTTCCTGAAATTCTGGGATTGTGCCCAGCATTGTAGTCCAGCCTCCTGCCTTCAGATATCTCAGTGGTATTCTGTGATTGTCATTTGGGATGACATTTCTGCACAGGAAGTTCTGCACTGTTTCTGTGCATAACGAGTGGTCAGAGTGAGCAGTCCTCACTTTGAAGAGGATTTCAAGAGGAAAAAGACCATTTTCTTCTTTCTGATCAAGGGAACTGTACAGAAGTGTGTGCCTCAAGTTGTGGAGACCAGAGTAGCCCAAAAGCATATTTTACCTATTTACTAGAATGAAAATACATATTATAAATTAAAAAAAAAAACCCCACAACCAAACCCTCCAAGCCAAACCAGATACCTTTTCCTACAAAGTCCTCCCTCAAATTTGCCATTGCCATTACATTTAAAACTGAAAACCTACCAGAAGCTTCTGATATTTTTAATCTACAAAGACTACTGTTTGGTGTACAGTATGAGGTTATTTTCAAGAAAGTACCCTGCGTAAGATCTACTCAGATCTGCGACCTTGCTGGTTTGTACTTTAAGAGATTTACTGAGGCGCTACCTTAGATGTGATGATCAGAGTTAAGCCAAATACAAGTTACATACATCATTAGCAGAGGAAAGATTGTGAATGTGAGCCCATGGTAGCAAGTTCCTGAGAACCAATTGCTTTTAACTGTGCAGTAAATCCAGAGGGATTTGCAGACACTTCCCTCCCGCCTAAAGAAAGGAGCAAGACAACCCTCGCTTGGACAACAGGGGCTCCAGAAGCAAGGGATAACTGGTGACTCGATTCCTACATCCCTACTCCTCAACTGCCAGTTTGACGGAGAGGGCAGGGAAGGGCAGCAATCGCTTACTCCATCCAGCAATTCCCGCTTCCCAAACTAGCCAGGAGAGCTTGTGGGATCTTGAGATTACTGGTCAGCTTGACTCCAATGAGCGCAGCAAGCGCTGGCGACCACCCATCATCTGCACCCGTAGTAGCTGTGCAGGAACTGCAGTATTCCCTGCCCGCCCAAACCTCCCTGGAGTGCCCGTTAGGGTAACGACAGTCCTGCATGCTGTCAGCACAGTGTCTATTGAAAAATCTGTTATTATGCCAGGTGAGTTTTGATGGGCAGCTACAGGTATTCTCCACAGTGCAAGATGTTTCTCAACCTGTTTATCAAATCAGAATTAGGCACAAAGGAATGATTAATCTTAAAAAACATATACTTCTAAGACTTCGGAGTCATCCGGAAACACTTGCTTTTTAAATCTCATTGACATTGAATGGGACATCCAAACCAGCTTAGAAAGTAAAAATTGGGCTTTAAGCCAGCACAGTCTTATGAAAATACTAGAAATGTCAGTGGCAAAACCAAATAGTGTTAAGAAAACATTATAAAGCCACTTAAACACACCACGGTAACAGCCCAGGCTCACTACCAGAGTGTGGCTCTCAACAACATAGTGCTGCAATGAAGCTCAACCTCTGTACAGCCGTATACGTCTCAGAAAGACAAAACCGCATTGCAAATTCTTGTCTGTACAGATAGAATATTGAAAACAACCATTTTCCTTCTCCTTAACAAACCCATAAATCCCCAATTACAGAACAGGACTGAAATAAAACCTTAGGTATCTACATATAAAAATTTCTCAGATTATAGCAATAATTTTCATAAATGTACAAAATAAGAAAAGGCAAATGCAATGCAGCACTGGAGAAAAAGTGGGAACAATAACCAATTGAAAAATACTAAAATGGGATAAAATGGGATTCATCTGCAAGGTGAACGCACACAGATTTTCTCCAAACATATCCAGATAGCAGAAATTAGCTCTTCTGCAAAGTGACAGTTGAGTTGTTCAGAGCTGAACAAATTCAAGGATACAATGGCATAGCCACCAAACCCAGACTACGTGCTCACTGCTGCCTTCCTATTCTCCTGCCCGGTGCGACGGAAGAGCTGCCCAGGCACATAAAACTGGCAAAAAAACCTCACTCCCACCCAAGACAGAATACAGAAACTGTTCTGCAAAGGGGAAAATACATTTCTGGTGCAAGAGAGAGGATAGAGCAACAGTCAATCCAGTTTAGGAAGCACTGCAGCGACAGTCCTACCAATTCAGCCATCTCCAAGTACTGGCCTTAACACTTTTCGAATGTCTAGAGTTTCTAGAAACTCCAGAACTACAATACTATTCAAATTGCAAAAATCAAATACACCTGCTATGAAATACTATCCTTAAAAAGAGTTTCTCTGCTGTTCACAAATGACCTCTCTCTACTCCTAAATGCCAGTTTTCCTGTAAATACACTTGCATACATTTACACCGAGTTACGAGCTTGCTGCAGTGGCTGAAGTACTCATTTAGTATTTTTTACCTTGACCCTGAAAAGACCAAATAAGAGTGCAAACTGCAATCTCTTGCTTCTTTTGAAGCAACAGCAGAATTGCTTCTAACTTGTAATTACGAAAGCATTTTAACTTACACATGCCTGTTAGATTTGCAGAGCTACAAGTGAGAACACACGTTTCCCCACCCCACCCTTAAAACACGCTCTTGTGGCAGAAGGAAGTGCAGTGAAAAGGGGGGACGAGGAGGGCAGAATAAACCTGCTCTCACAAGTGTAGACAAACAACCAACTTATTATTAGGTCTGTCGTCTGGGTTAATAACAGGTTACATGTGGTATCTGTATAAATCAGCCAACGCACCCAGGAGAGCAGGAGCTTTACTGAATGCATGCACAACTGCTGCCTTCTGCTGCACTTGAACGCATTAGTAACTCCAGTGTGCCTGGGGAAACCCCCCATTACGCAGGAAGTGCACGGTAACCACTCGGCAACCAGTTACAAATGCCGGGCTAAGGCCCACAAGCGTCCTCAAAGTCCAGAACACCCATCCTCTGGGTGCCTGGGTACAAACAAGGAACGAGCAGTCACTGTTAAACACCAGGAATCTGCACGTGCAGCCAAGCCTCACCTCCCAGGGCACAGAAGAGGCAGAGGCGCAGGGGTTGCAGGGACGTATAAGAATTCAGGGACTGGGGATTCTTCGCCGCTGGCTGGGAAGAGGCAACATGGGGGCTGGCACCGCCGAGCACAGTCCTGCGAAGCCGCCCTTTCTGCAGAGACAAACTACTGCCCCTTCCCTTCTCCAGCAGCAGCTGACTGTCACACAGCCCAGGACTCAGGGGAAAGGCTGACTCCAATTATGTGTCAAACAGAGAAAAAACAAACTATTTTAATATTAAACCCATGAGACTTGAAATAGAGATCATTAAGAAAACTAATTCTGGACAGATGCAATGTGACTTTTGCAATTTCTTTTCTTTCTCTTTTCTTTTTTTTGAGAACAGCACTGATCTTTGGATTTCAATAAATTATTTCAGTTTTAACACCAGAATGGTATACTTTTATCTGGGAATTTGGGGTTTGGGGTTTTTTTTTTGAAGGACAGATAGAAGTTTTCTGTTTGAATTCCCCCACTCTGACAGCACCCTGTGAGGTGAGAAGATACCCAGTTGCATGTGGCATCCCAAGGAAAAATAAGCAGGGGCAGGCATGGTGTGCAGACTCTGTGTCCTTAAGTGGCCTCTATCAGAGTCACCTTTCTCTCCTCCAATTTCTGTAGCTAGACCTCTCTTTGCACAAGATCTGCCGCAAGCCTTCTTGGCTTCACTTACACTGTTCTCCAAGTATTACAGACCATCCAGGCGAGTTCCTGGGATGCTGTCAAACAAAATGTTCCCAAGCCAGCCACCATTTCAGTTCTCACTGCTACTTCAAGACTTTCTTACACTTTATTTACCTAATTGAGACGACAAGGGACAGCACCTCTAGCAGGATGGCGATGACGAACACCACAACTGCTGCAGGTGGTGGAGGGGATGCGACCATCCCATGTTTCAGGAAACACGTGATAGAGAGTATGAGGAAGACTGTGGTGGAGAGGAACACGTCCAGGAGCGAGCTGAAGGTAGCGCTGGCAAATGTCTTCACTGGAGCATTCCTTATAACCTGTGCGGAATACAGGGATTGAGGGAAGGGACGAAAATGAGTAAGTGTTATTTTGCAGAATTCAGCTGTACCAGAAAGAGCAGCTCACAAAAACAGATAAAGGAATACAGAACTTCTTGCCACCGCATTAATCCAACGTAAGTACTGTTTTGAAACAAAAAACTGAAGAGGTAGTTCAATGACTATCACAGCTCCCCGAGAATAAGTCCGTGTTGACAGAAAGCACTGGCAGCACAGCCCCTGGCTCTGGGGTGATTTTTACAGAATATTATGATACAGAAATAAAACATATGAAATTTGCCTATTCTGTGCAAAGAAACATAAAAACCACAATTACAGAAGGTAATGTTCTAAGAAGTTTTCTTCGAGGATTTTCATTTAAAATAATAATAGATTTTACAATAAGCCTTTTAACTCTGATGGGTCTTTGAGAAAACCCTCCAAACACCACTCTACAGAAACAGTTCCTTGCCTGCGGCAGATTTCACATCTCCCTTTCAGACCAGATTAAAAGCAGCAATCTGGACGCTATGTAATCTGAATCGATCAGAGCCCAGGACACTAAGTTCTGCTCTTCTGTAACCCGTTACCACACGTTCCCATCCCATCTTGTCCTGGCCCCAGTACTTCTGCAGCTGTGCTGTCTGCTACTTTGGCCAGTCCAGCTGAAAACTAAATCATGAGCTCCACATCCTGGCTCATGAGTGTTTTTATCTGCCCAAGGGACCACAGAAAGCAAGTTCCAAAGAAAAACAAAAAGTACATTATCAATATCGCCACGCAGTAGCCCAGTGTGAATGCTGCAGTCTTGTACCCTGCTTTAATTTGAAAATTTAATTTGCTCCTCAGAACACTATCTGCACTCAGCAATATTGGGAAATGAACTTGTTCTTCATTTGTACCTCCCTGCAACCTAATAAATTCAGCTAGCATCACTTCTGTACCCAAATTACCTTTTAATCTCAACTGTAGCAGAATCCTGTTAGTCCAGACAGAAAGTCACATACACTGAAATAAGGAAAGCAGCACTGTATCCTAAAGTGACAGCGTTAAGGGTGCCCTAACAGTGTTCAGTAGGGCCTTAATTTCCAAACGAGAACAGGCTAAGCAAGCTCTTGGGAAGCAGAGCCGCTTACAGCGAACAATCACAAACTGAGCATGCAGCTGGCACTGGATAATTAGAAGTGAATTCAGTGGTGTTGGAAGTTACTTTCAGCATCGGTTTACTGCAAGGCAATTAAAGAACCAACAGTGCTGACAAACCATTTCACTCTCCAAGAGAAGATTTTTTTTGCTGTTGTTTTGGACTGGTGCTATGCTAATATTAAGGCTTTAACCATTTTTTTTTGCCCCAGTGCTGCAGAGTTACTATTAGAGAGTGAAGTCTCCCATTTCCAGTCAGGTTTACATAATAATTTTCAAATTAATAGCTTGCCACTAACAAAATGCACAGACCACATTCCTGCTCCTTTGTTGAATTTCCTACATACCCACATTAACAGCTCAATCTGTATATGCTTCACTATCATTGCTTTGCTTCTCTTTCCAAGCGCCCCATTGGAAAGAACTTGATTTACTATTTTCTGCATAGTTTGTGAAATTTTGCAGGCTGTATCCCACGGAAAGCTTCTCCCTATTGTTGCTACATGAGCTTTATTCAGAGAGATACCACTAGAATAGTACGGATGAGTAGAGAGCTCCTGAACAAAGTGAACAAACAGAACTGCAACACAACTATGCTTCCCTTTGTTAAAAAAAGTAAGTTAGGTCTCCTTTGTAATCATTGGAAAACAAGCAAATAGGGGCTACTGCTAAGGACAACGTGACAACACTGCCCAGAACAGAAAGCAGCCCTGGACAGAATGCAACTAGCAGCAGAAGCCCTCAGATGTAGGATGTACGGGGAAGAAAAGAAATCCATGCCTACATTTATCACGATGCAATTCTGCCAGATGGGTGACCCAAACTAATAGCTCAACGCTACCGGCAGGGAAGGGCCCGTTCCCCGTCCTGCTGCCGGACACTTACCTTGTGCTGGCTCCGGCACTTGCCAACCTCTCTGTGAACTGCTGGTTCAGTCCAGCGGAAAACAGACCCAGACAGAAAAAGAAAAAGGCTCAAACAAAAAAACCATGAATATTTTATACTAGGCTACTAAGATGAACTGGCTCACAGCAGGGACGCCTGATAAACACCAGAGCCATCAGAAGGAGAAGGGAGGAGTTGGAACAAGGAGGGGAGAGCAAATGCCTTCTTTTGGTAGCAACTTTTCAGCTACTCATGGAAATGCAGCCTCAGTTAGTACTGACACCTAATGTCATAGAATCATCTAGGTTGGAAGGGACCTTGAAGATCACTGAGTCCAACCATTAACCAAACACTGCCAAGCCATGTCCAACACTAAACCATGTCCCTCAGCACCACGTCTACCCATGTTTTAAATGTCTCCAGGGATGGTGACTCCACCACTTCCCTGGGCAGCCTGTTCCAATGCTTGATAACCCTTTCGGTGAAGAAATTTTTCCTCATATCCAATCTAAACCTCCCCTACATGTTGCTATATGTAAACTTAAAACATCTTGCTAGTTCGTATCAACAGGGCAGGACTACCTGCTGACATGGAAAACTTGCAATACTACTAGTCTCCAGGGG
This sequence comes from Ibidorhyncha struthersii, assembly GCA_013398815.1. Taxonomy (NCBI): domain Eukaryota; kingdom Metazoa; phylum Chordata; class Aves; order Charadriiformes; family Charadriidae; genus Ibidorhyncha; species Ibidorhyncha struthersii. The sequence goes on along the minus strand of VZSZ01011237.1, from coordinate 115,427 downwards.
GATTAAGGACTTTTTAGACTCAGTGCAGAATTCTGAGGAAGGCACCAAGTTCCTTACAATTTACTCGCTGCTCCTTACAATTACACAGTGTTTTGAACTGCCTGTTTCTGAATGCAGCACACTTACAGAACTTAAAGACATCTGAGTTCAGAGCAGGTTTGGGTTCCAGAGGGATAACCCATGAGGCTGTGACATGAACAAGAATCAAATTCAAAGTTACCATTCTCAAAGTTAGGATATTTGATGAGAAGGCAAGTAGCATTTGGCTCTTTATTTTCATCCTACCATGGTTCTCTGGCCTGCCTAAAGCCTTAAAACCTTAGCCTGAGAAAAGGCAGGTGAGAAGTAATCAGTGCATTTTAGCGGACTGTGTACATGAATTTCCAGCCTAAACGTTGGGAGTAGACTCAGGGTGTGGCACAAGACAGGTCAACTGAAAGGAGACTGTTTTCAGAGGCAGCAATACCAAGTAGTAAATCACACACGACATTTCACGAGCCTTGCCATCAACTGCAATGAAATGCGTTGCTTCGACAGATTACAGAAGGAAACCAGCGCCAGGAGAAACACACCTCTTCCTGATAGCTCGTCCTGTAGGCCATCTCCAAATCCTGATCCAAGAAGTTCAGGCTCAGCTTGTTAATAGGTGGTTTAAAGAAGTAGTCTTTCATGAGGCTAAAGAGAAAAGATGATACCAACATCAGTTTATTCAGCTGTAACTCTTTCAGAGCCCCCATTCTACGGTTTCTGTTTCTAGGGATGCTGGCACTTGGCTTTGAAGTTCCTGTACCTTTTCTTTGCTCTCGGTCACCAAGGTACCCCCTTATCCACATCACTCACTCAGTCAGAGGAAATACTTTACAGAAAAAAAAAAAACAACAGAGTAAACATAGTATTTTCAGGAAGAGACTAACAAGTCCTTCCAGAAACTTAACAGCTATAACTGCAGATGACTACAGGTAATTGTAATATAGCAAATAGTAAAGGCTAATTGCTGCTACAGAGGCACAACCTTAGTAGATGCATGGCTGCGGGATGTTTGTGTCTTAGGTGGAATTCTATCATTCAAAACAAGCCAAGGATGACAAAGTTAACAAATTGTTAGAAACAAAAAATGTCCATTTTAGAAAACAGCACTTTTTTGTTATTTCAAAGACACTGAAAGAACTCAGTAACTCAGGTGGGAACATTCCCCTAACGAGAAATGGAACCTCAGGAGACAGATCTTATATTTACTTCTGAAAAAGAGAAGATCTGAAATCACCAGAATCATCAGCAAAGGCACTGACAAATAACGGAACTAGCTCTAATGAACCAGGAGGCAGCATCTACCAGAGGGTGTTTATGCACTCCTTCACCTTATCTTCCAGTGCCAGGTGCAGAAAAAACCCCAAACTAAACCCAAACATAAAAGAGGCCTCAATCATTAAAAAGGTGTTACTATTCTATTATATTCTATAGCGGAAGGTGTCCCTGCCCATGGCAGGGGGGTTGGAACTAGATGATCTTTAGGGTCCCTTCCAACCTAAACCATTCTATGATTCCCCACCCTCTGGAGCAAAAATAGAACTTTTTTTTTTTTTTTTTTTTTTTTTTTTTTTTTTTTTTTGAGTTTTACATTAGTTGTAAGAGGTTTATGAAAGACGTTTTCTAACGACATCAAGGGCACTTGATCTACAACCCTTTTCTTCCTCTAGTAGGTGTCAAATTGCTGAAAGGACTCAACCTAGAGAGCACTGAGTGCTTTGTGCCCAATGGTCGCACAGTAAGGTCCCGCCTGGTCATGCCAGTTATTGCAGGAATAGCCCCTCACCCTCTCTTCTCCGCAGTCCTCATCGGAGGCTTCACAGCACACGCGCTTGCTATGAACCTCCTTTCATTTTCAAGTAACCAATTCCACTTGTTATTTCTAATGAACTAACTGTTTTTAAAATTGCTTTAGAATCTGAAATGGGGCAGCTTCTTTCCAAGCGCTATTCCCACCTTGAAAATTGTAGCGCTGGAGCAACAATTACAGAGGACTATTTTCAAGTTGATTAAGCAAAGAGATGTGCATGAGATCAAATTCTAAGCAGATGAAGCAGCTGAAAGATCCTACCCAGCTAGCCTGTGCCTGAATTCTTTTTTTC